>JAOWBL010002921.1:0-12955 GCA_028564865.1 Zenarchopterus dispar | reverse complement strand
ATATCTGTAATCATATCCCTGTCATACTGAAATGACTCCATACTGGGATCTTAAAAACCCTCTTCTGCCTCTCATAAATATCCGGCTGTTTTCTTCCCAACGTGGGAGGTGTTAGGTTACTGCTGCTCATTACTACTTTGTATCATGGCTCTTTGCAGTTTGTCATCCTCTCAAATGTGTCGCCGACACCACTGGTATGAACTCAATTAAAGATAAAGACAAAAAAAAGGCAAGTCTCAGTGTAAAACGGAAATAAATCCCAGATTTTACTCACAACAACCAAATAAACAGATCAAATGTTCACAATGTGGAAATGTACCAGTTTAAGGCAAACTAAATAAATAATTAGACTGATGGCAAGAACAGATGTCAGAAGTTGGTCTGGAGACATGTTTACGTCTGTGTAACGAGTTTCAGGATTTGGATTTCTCTCTCCTTGTTAGCCCAGAGGCCACATGGTGTCCATGGTTTAAAAAAGTTTTGATTGGTTTCACCAGGAGACAGTTCGTCACTTTTCTCTGGTCCATTTTAAACGTGTTTTCTCCCAGAGAAGACGGCACCGTCTCGGGTCATGTCGACATACCGGATTGTTTTGTGCTTTGTAGAGCTTTAACCTTCATTTGTGGTTCTGTGTTGTCAGATAATGATTTCTGAAGTGGAACTGAACCCGGCCAGCTATTTCCATGACAGAATCATGTCTATTTTTAATGTGCCACCTGAGAGCCCAATGATCAAAGCCATGCACTATTTCCTTTTTGCCTTGTGCACAGTTATTTCTCCAGACTGAATCTTTTGATGATATTATGTACTGTAGCTCAGACTTTTAAGATCAGACAAACTTTCGAGACACATTATTTTGAACTAATGTTACAATCTGTAATGGCATTTTTTTTCTTTTTTTGCATACTGGTATATGCCTCTCTTAATTTCGAGATACTATAACAGGATTAAAGTTATCTGAAGAGCTGCGGTACTTTGGAATAATCATGGAAGACGTCTGTGTTTTTAATCTCGTCTGAATAATCAAAGTATATGATTTGTGAAGTAAAAGTTCCACCGCGTGGCTACATCACGAGGTAGGAAAAAAAGAAATAAAGAAAAAACTTTCATCTTTCATCAAGCTCAAAGCCTCTCTGACAGAACAAAACTCCAACGAAAGCTGCGGTTCCGTTTACCGTTGAGTTTACCGTTACCATGGTAACTGAAAGCACAGTCCGATAAGCCATTTTCCGATTTTGTCACTTTTCGAAATCTGAGTCACTGTGGTCACTGAAATCTAACTCTTGAGTGTCTAATCAAATGTTTTTAAATGTATATTCACACTTAGTGTTAAATAAAAGGTAATTGTTTAATTTTTTTTTAAAAAAGGCCTCGACGTCACTTCCGGAATAAATGTCTGTAAATTATGTTACAACACAAACTTCGCTTAGCTAGCAGGAATGCACAGAACTAAATCCAGATGTTTGGGTGTATTTTTTAGATTCACTTCAGGTCCAGAGGCCATTTTAGTCCAGTGTAAATAAGACATTTGGTGTTGTTTTTATACCCACTCATGCCACTAACTAATGTCAGTTAACCTATTAAGTTTCAAGATGTTCTCCCATGTTGCAAACATTTAAACTTTTTGAGATGTTTCTGGCATCAAATTCAAAATGAACTAATGTGTTCTACCTTCTGTTATCTAATGTGGCTTTTTGAGACCTGCAGATGGTTTTCTTTGCATTTCACACAGGATCCCAACTGTTTTAAAACTGAGATTATAATATAGATACTTAAAACATTGAGAAAGAATACAATAATGTTCGTATACAATGAATGTATGTTTATTTCTTTCTATTTCAAGTACTTTTAAGTACTTTTTATTTCTCCTGGTGACTTGGTTTGGGTATGTGCCTTTCTGCATCATACAGACAACATGATGATTCCGGCAGTAATCAATTCTTCCCCCTTGACTCCTGGATGAGTGTCCCCTGGGTGGCCCTGACTGGCTGCCACAGCTCCTGGTTGATGGCTCTATCACATCTTTCACACTGCAGTGGCAGTGAAGGAAATGAACCTTCACGGTTATGCATTTCAGCTTCGTTACTGTGTTGACAGAACAAAAGTTTATTGTCATTACAACTTTCCTCTCTGCCTTAGTTTTTGATGCTTCTGACAGCGTTAAGTTGGAAATTTCCTCCACATTTCCATTTTATATCAGCAAGTCCTCACCAGAGAGGAGTCTAAATTGAAAATTTCAAATCAAGATTGTGTACGCAGAGTTTTTGTGGCGACGGTACCGTTTGCTCATCTTTTCGCCCACTGAAGCAAATCCATCAAGACCGAATCCACCATGATTAAAAAGATGAAAATGCTGCTCAGCTTCTAGACGGTTCTTTCAACAGTCCAAGGTGAAGTCTGAGGGAGTGTGAAGCACAGCGTGTTGTAATCATTTATGAATCAAATTTGGGGGGAAAAAAATTCAAATCATCACTTCAAACAGTATGAAAAGTGCCTTTTAATTGATGCACGGCTTTAATCACTTGTGCCCAGAGGTCCAAGCGGGCTGAAACACAGAGAGCGTCTGAAAGCAGTGGGATTGTTTGTGTCAAAAACTTTCCATCACAAATGTAATTTTGAAAAAGGTTCTAAATGCTCTGTCGGACTAATCTATAATTTACAGGTGATGTGTTGAGTCCCCCGCGCCTCCGATCGCCCACCATCCTTTTGTGTCCACGTGCTGCAGGTGCGAGGGCTGAGCTGTAATTACCCAGAACCTGCAGGCTGACTCAGACAGCTGCTCTCTGCCCTCTGAGCTACAAATCCCTGCATCACCGCACCGGCTCATCAAAGGAGTCACGTCTCTAAACCATTATTCTGACATTTCAGGGGAAAAGTTGGAGTGCAGCAAGAAATGTGGGAGCATTTCTCATTTTTATTCCCGAGTGGATTAGCTTCTTTTTTTTTTTTTTTTTGGTACCTGTATAGTTCAGGTATTACTCAGGTATTTCTGAAAAATATTCTCCAATATGGAAAAACCTCCAAATGGAAAACAAGGTTAAGCTGTTCGGTCGTAGCTTTACTGATTTAACTGTTTAATTTGTATTTATCATCAAGCATCTGCAAGTACTACGATCCACTGTATATGGTCATATTAAGGATGCTTGCAGTAATTTTTCTCATTTTTTTCTTCTCCCCACTAGAACAACATCCCCACTTGATCTGTGAGTTATAATGTATGCACTTCTGCGTACCCTCTTAATTGGGAAGACACTTCATGAATTTCCAGATCAGAACACGGAACAGAAGAAACTTTCAGGCCTGCTGGGATTGCGGCATTCATTCTCGCTTTCAAATCGTGACTCTGGAAGAACGTTAACCCAGATATGAGCAGCTGGTCTGAAGGGAACAGCTTGACTCTCGTGGCCAAAGGCTGCTCGTGCTGAGACCTTCCTGGGGAAGTAAAATCTAACCAGAGACGTCCCTGTGACTCACGGAGTCCACTGATGTGTAAAAATAGAACAATAAGACGAGCTGCTGGCAGGTTGGTGAAGGTAAAGCAGCAAAATGTGGAGCATCGAAACATTTTCACTCCTTCAGAATTAAACATAAGTCATATGCTGCACTGACATCACGTCACTACTCACTGAGCTCCACCAGTGTCCACAGGTAGCCGGGTGAAATCACTGATGCCCTCTCACAGCTCCACACCATCCACTCAAACTCTACCTTAATGGTTGATACTCCCAAGCAATGACCAGGAGCATCACCTGGCTGGTCCAATCCAGGTAATGTTCTCACTAGGCGGGCAGTTACCCAATAGGGGAATGAGCTACCAAAGGTTAGAAGGTCTCCGTTTTCAAAAATCTCTTGAGAAGACACTGCTTCCTTTCTCCTGAACATTCATAACCCTCACCTTCACCTTTATCCTGTTACATTGAAGAAGTGGCCAGAGACAGTCTGCTGCCCTCCCCACAACCCAGATGGCTGGATGGATGGTGCTGTGGGTTAGAAGATGGAACTGATGTTTTTTCCAACAAAAGGATGGTCTAATTTTAGCTCTAACACGCTAACAGGGTTGTGTTGGAAATTCAACTTTGTATTCACATCTTTTATATAAATATATACTCATTTTTTCACAATATGTTCCCTTTAAACCAAATACTGAACCCAACATTGCCTCTTATGCATTCTTGGAACACTTCATAGCTCAGTTTATCATTATTGCATCACATCTTACATGTAAGACACATAACAGTAAATTCTTTACATTATAAGATTACATTAAATTACTTATACTGAGTTAGCATTCTGCTGAAACACTATTTCTTTCTTCGCACTTTTTTTTCCCACCTCCCAGTCCACAGTCAGGCCATGTGCACAGCACCTACAACTACAAGAGACAAGACTGAAAACGCTGCTGTGCTCAGTAAAGCCATGAAGGGACTGTGCAGATGCGTAAATGTGCTTTATTTGCTTCAGAAGGAAACTTGTGCATCAGGACGAATTCAAAGCGATCTATATATTTCACCCTGATTCCTCCTCTCTGTCAGTCTCACGCCTTCTCAAAACTGCAAGGTCAAGCACGCACCTGAGACTTCCCTGGCTTTCAATAATTTGCAGAACTGACCCATAAAAACAGCTAAAACTTCTTATATCTCCCTGCACCTCACTCGTTTATAATCCATAAAGCCCAGCCAGATCTACAGCTCTCAGTACGAGGTTGTGGTTTTACCCCATGCAATATTTAGGTTTGGATTTTTTCCACAGATTGTGGTTTTTTTTTCCTCTGAGTGGTATTTGTCGTATATTTTTTTCACATGCAGCCTCTGGCCAAAACATTTTTTTCCCCTTTCTTTTGTCCTCCAGAGGTTTCAGCTAGTTTTAACTGACAACATGGTGAACAATCGTAATCAGACAAAACTACGAAACAGGGGATGCATTTTTGGATTTCAGGCTTGTTACGCATTTCCCCAGAAAATAACAGCAACAGAGCTTTTATAAATTTTGTACTTTCTTACAGCTCTGAAAACACTCTCTGTCTCTCTGTTTGAGGAAGACTTTCAGGGGTTTTTTGTTTACACCGTTGTTGCTCAAAAAACATCTTAAAAAATGTACAACAGTATGCAACATTATTGTGGCATTTTCCACCCCAGAATCCTCTTTTCGAGACAGGTGAGTACTGCAGGACATACCGGTACATTCTTCTTCTGCAGCTATGCCCTTGTGATCTGTTCTGATTGTGGTTTTGCAATTTGTTTTCGAAAAACATGGATGAATGTTATTATTTTGTTTGACCACAGCACTAGTTTTCACGATGTTTCAGAGATGTCTCCAAGCCCAAAGATGCTGACATCGGCTCTGAGTAATGTAAGGATACTTTTTGTGTAGTGAGTTTAGATTGGCAGCGTAGCTCTATACTGTACTCCTTGATGCATACTGGCATTCTGCAACATTTCCCTAAAGGTGTGTCCCCAAATTCATCACATTAATCTTTACATACTGGCCTAAGCTAGACAGAAAAACCCTGAAAAATGCATTAGGTCATCGTTAGGCCAAGGAATCAGTCACAAAAATTCGGTTTAAAAATAAATAAATAAAATTAAACCTTAACATAGCACCTGATTTTATCTTCTCTTTAAAAATGAAAAGTTTCTGTTATTCTTCATCTTCCAAATTCACCATTGTAAATTATTTAGAGCGAGTGAAAATGAATAAAGATGCATGATGCAGACTCTTCTTCAGCATCCCTGTGAAAGTGCCACATACATATGACGTGACGAGAAACTTGTTATAAATCCTCACACTTCTCACTTTGTTATGAAGGTGGGAGAGAGAGGGTGTCCCATAGATACAGAGAAAGTCTCTCCTTTTTCATGCCTTTTTGTCTACCTCAAGAGGTGGACAAAAAAAAGGTGATCTGATTTTATGCCTTTCCGGAAAGCAGCTCCTACATACAGGAACCAAGAAAAGGGAAAAAGTCAGAAATGTTCTGCAAAGCCAGTATGTGAGGGCCTGCAGATGCACCACGTTGATCTTTTGTCTTTCCAGTTATATTAACTATTAGCGTTCAGAGATCATGGTTGTCCATCTGAGATTTAAATCCTTGAAATTCAGAGATTCCTTGAATCATTTGATGATATTATGCACTAAAAAATGTGTAAATATATTCCACCTTTCCCTTGACAAACATTGTTTTCAAACATTTCAACAATTTTCTGGTGTAAACTGGAGAATCTGTTCCCATCTTTACCCATCATTTAGTTTTTCATCAATACTGCTTTTGGACCAAATCACGTTGAAATCCCTGGTATTATATAACAATATAATTTTTTTTGACCTCATCACTACCCCTAAATGATCCCTCCTATCAATTTTTTTGTTTTGTTTTAAATGTATTATAGTAAGTTAAGTAAAATAAATGTTTTTGGTCTCTACAGTTAAACGAAAGCTGGACTAAATTAGTTAAACACTGTGGTCTTCTTTTAATTTACATTTAAACTCCTTTGATTTGAGGTTTTACTTTCGGTACAGGATTAATGTCAGTGATCGTCATGGCGATTACAATAACGTGCCTCCTGCAGCAAAACCTAAATTTGTGGTTGGTTTTGTGGAGTTCTGCTCCTATCATCTCCCTCCATTTGATAATATGTTTTGTGGGGGTTTATCTCTTGTGGTGCAGGGTCTAATAAGTATTAATATATACTTTTGGAGCAGATGCAGGCTCTTTTATCCCTCTGAGGAATAAAAAAGTCACCTTCTTCTGGCGGATTATCCTTTGTTTTTCTTAAAGTGTTCTCATGAAACAACCGCAGACCTCCTTGGAAAAGAAAAAAATAAGTCACCTTGATGGAAATATGTCTTTTCACATTTCTAATTTAAGCTTCTGCATCAAAAGGTACCGTCACACACACGCAAGCCACCCATGTCATGAGCATGATGGACCCCCATACCATCACAGATGCTGGCTTTTGCACTTTCACTGAAAGCATTTTATGGTTCCTTTCATCTTTAGCACAAAGAAACTTATGTCTATTTTTCCTAGAAGCCGACCAAAACAAACTCTTCAGACCACAGAACACGTGTCCGCCACGTTTTTCCTGTGAGCTCATAACACTCATAACACTCAGATTTGATAACTGGGTCTATAATACAGAGGTACAAATTATTTATCTCGATATACAGTGCAGCAGCACTAAGCCACGGCGCGTTATTGGTAAGTGGTCATTGGTCTTTGGCTCCCAAAGTAAATTTTAAACTGTAGCATTGAAAAATAGGAATTTTTCTATATTTTCGCCCAAAACCACTTCTTCTCTGTCATTTCCAAATCAGATAGCGAGGTTCACTTGAATTCAGTTTTATTTATATAACAATATAAACAATGTAAATTGTGTCTGGGTGCTTTTCAGAAACCCAGAGCATCACACCTGAATAAATGTTAAAACAATGCAAGTAAAAAGTGCCAGATTGCTGCAGTGCCAATAAAGTTACTGTTACTTCACCTCTATAGAGTCCAACTCAGATAAGATGTGCTTCATTTTCTTTTTTAAGGATTAAACAAAAGAGAGTTCAGGACTGCAGGCTGCAGCGCTGGAGAGAAGAACCCATATCACAACTAAAAACTAGAAACAACTAAAAACAGGCAGAGACACCAAAGGCGAGAATGCTGTGATCCACACAAGATCTTTCTTGCACTCTGCTGAGTTATAAATAACCCACTCTGTGATATTTTCCTACCGCAGTGTTGGGTCAGACGTAGACTGACCCACCCACATGAGGGTTGGGTTCTGGTGGGATCTTCTACCCAACCCGAGATTAAAACGAGTCAGCTGAAGAGAGATGGGTGGAAGAGATCAGCTAGTGGGTTATCAGACAGGTAACACAGGTTGAAATGACTGATTTCATTTCAGGCTTTAATAAATGTCAACAGGGAATAATTGGCAATCAAAACAACTAAACAAGCTCATGATGTAATGTTAACTTAAGTTTACACAGCCAATCACACAGGCATCTGTTATATGTTATACTGAATGAATGAATGAGACTAAAATCCAGGACTGAGTCAAACAGCTGCCTCTGGAGGCCAATTTATCACCAAATTAGTAAAAAATAATAATATTAATAATTTATAGAGCTGGATCTCGAAGAACAAGATAAACTAAAATTGCCCCAGAGAATCCAGGAATCATTTGATGAAGGCTAAAACATCCACAGGGAGAGCAAATAAGCAAGACGGACTGACACCAGGCCAAACAGAATCTGGAAACTGGGAGGAAAAAAAAAAAAAGAAAAGATAAATCATTAGAAAATGCAAAAAAAACAAACAAAAAAAAGAGCTGGGTCAAAATCACCGACCCAGTGTCTGGCCAACCAGCCCAGAACTTGGGTTATCAAAATAAGCCAGCATTTTTTAGAGTCTACGTAATATGATACGTGCATGGATGTAAAAGTTTATGTATAAAAGCAGTATGCAACATCTGGGGTTACAAGAGAAAATGAGGGCGATTTTTTTAAATATAGAAACTCCTTTCCCAGTATTAACGCTCAGGTACACTAATCCCACCTGAGTGACTGGTGGCACATAAGCACTTTGCAGGTACATTAATAGAGAGTAGACCACATTAGTGAGAAATTTTTATAGAGCTTTGACTCTTAGAGTACCTTATCACCATTTCTACACTTAAGGGATGTCCTATAAAAATGTGGTTCAGGTAATTATCCTTAAAGGCCTTTGTAGATGACATACAACCATCAGTTCATGGTCACAGGTGTTGATGTTTCCTTTTATTTGAACTAAAAACACCTTTTCCCTCACACTGTTCAGAATGTACATTTAGAAGAAATCATTGAACCATTTGATTAATTGTGTGTGGGTTTTTTCTTCAAAAGAAGTTACAAAGTAGTTGTGAGATTAAAAAAAGGAAACTAAACTGAGAACGACCTCAAAGATTGTCTTTGTAGTTCTCCTCCCCTGAGATCTCAGGTTTTGTTGTTGGCCAAGACCATAAATTGAACCGTGGAAAGTCACAGTTAATTGAAAGTGACATATTTTTAAAGAATGTTTGAAGATAAAACTTCATCAAAGTCTGTCTTTAACCTGTTTCCGATGGCTTTTTTTTTCTTCATAAATAAATCTTATGTATTATGGGATGGTTGTCTTCTGCGCTGTGGAGTCTGTGGAGAAAGAAGATCTACGTCAGATGCCCCCACATCCCCCTACATTGGATTTCAGCAAGGTGTCACCATATTAAAAAGGACACATCATCTGTTGCCATGGTTACCTCAACAGTGAGAAAAATCAACAGAAAAAGAGCAGCTTCTTGGGAAAAAATATAAATGGAGAAGCTAATTATCAGGCCCAAACAACAACACTCAAACAACTGGATGCTAACGTGATCTTACTTGTGTTTAGGTTTTCATTATATTAGGATATCTGTATGGAAATATACATCACATAGACTAAATTACAGGTGACCATATAGATGCATTTGTAATTTGGACTCTGTAATCCATCATCATTGTAAACTTAAAGCCTTTTTCTTCAGTAGTATCCACTGTTTGTCGGTTTCACGTTCTTTCCTGGTTATAATGAGCTTCAGCTGGTAAACAAATCAACTCTCAGCAGTGTGAATTTCTTATCTTACATTTGCAGCAGTACTGGACCGGATAAGAACTAAATTTGGTGTCAAAAGGTTAAATAAATAAATAGCAAAGATAAAACAAAACACCTTGGAGATTCTTGTGTCTGCTGCACCCACAGGTGTAGTAGTTCACTCCCAATAAGATCACATAAGAAATAAAACACAAACTATCCAAGACATTTTTCTGTTTCGTCATACTTTGGTAGAAGAGCCCTTACAGGGATATTCAGGTTGGTTTCGTAGTTGTAATACTTCTTCTATTGGTCCTGAATTCAAAGCAGAAGCAGATTTTGAGGTTTTTTTGTCACCGTTTGTGAAGCTTCTCCAGCGGGATTTACACCACTTACTCACCAGCAGCTGAGTTTTTGCATCACATCTCAAGTCTACCGTGTTCATGAAATTATTTGGAACACCTTCATGGCCGCTGCAGAATTTCCATTTATCACACTTCATTCCCTTTGAAGCTGCATGTCACTGTGGAGGACACTTCCTCACTCACGGCTGCTACAGAGAGTCGGCGGCACCGCTGACAGAAAATCAAGCGTTTCCATGTGATGGGAGTCGGACTTCGGCCCGCCAGCCGAAGGTGTGGCGGGCAGGCACAGGCCAGCGCCACATCAGCTCTCGGGGGTGTTTTTGAATCAATCACATCAGGAAACTCTGTCCTCTAAGCTCTGAGATGGACATGTCCACGGCAGCATGAATAACTGGATCACTGGGAAAAGAAGAACTGAATCCCATCGTTTAATTTATTAGTTTTAAATTCACAAACATTGGTAATAGGTCCATTTACAGAATTTGCTCACATATAAAAGTTATTAATTATTGTAGGACTGCAATATTATTTACAGAAATGTTATCAAGGATATAAAAGAGAGGGAGCAGATTTACTGAGGCGATGGGGAGAAAGCCGCCACTGCCAGAGGAACATTTTGATCCAGAGTGCTGAGTGAGGCTACAACATCTGGAGGAGATTACAGAAGACTGGAACCTGTCTTATTTCACTTCTGACTGATGATCTCTTCATTTCACTCAGGGTAGAACATGAGGACAGCGTTTACATTCAGAGCTTTAACAGTTGCTAATTTGAGTAAAGCAGGATTGTTCAAATCACACACCTTACATTTATCACTTTAAGGGCATAAGGCAAGGCATGTTTATTTGTATAGCACATTTCAAGCTGCTTTACATAATGAAAACATGAAAAGTAAAGAGGAAAAAAAGATTATTGGTTGCAGTGTAGTGGCACAATAAATAGTAAAAATAAGTTAGACTAAAATAGGTTAGACTTCAGCTAGAGTTACAGTGTTGTATTAAAATTAACATAGTTTATATTTAAATTCAGAATCACTGAAGTAATTCAGTCAAAATCGGCTGTAAACAAATGAGTTTTTAACCTTAATATAAATGAACTGAGGGTTTCAGCATTCCTGCAGTTTTCTGGAAGTTTGTTCCAGATCTGTGGAGCATAAAAGCTGAATGCTCCTCCTCCATCTTTGGTTCTGATTCTGGGGACACAGATCAGACCTGAACCAGAACCATTTTGTTGATACAAATTTCTGATGCGTTTCGGTCCTAAACCATTCAGTGATTTATAAACTAATAGAAGTATTTTAAAGTCTATTCTCTAAGATACAGGGAGCCAGTGTAAGGAACTCATTTTAATGAAAAGTTGTGTGTCATCTGCATAGTTAAGATAACTTACCATGTTGTGTGTTATTATCTGAGCCAGCGGAAGCATGTAGACATTAAACAGGAGTGGGCCTGGGATAGAACCTTGGGGAACTCCAACTGTAATTTTTGTTGATTCCGATGTAAAGTTACCTATTCATACAAAGTATTCCGTATCCTTTAAGTAAGACTTGAACCAGTCATGTACTGTGCCAGAAAGTCTAACCCTAACCCTGTCCAGGGTGTACCCCTGCCTATCCCTTTAATGAGTTGGGATAGGCTCCGGCAGACCCCCGTCACCCTGTACAGGATCCAAGGAGTGTGGAAAATGGATGGACGGATGAAATAGTTGCACCTCATCTCTACTTGCCGTCGGCCCTTATGAAACAGCACAAGAAAGTACAGTTGTTTACCAGCAGGTTGGTGCAATATCAATGTTAACGATCCCAACATTACTATAGCCAGTTCATGTAGCAACGGGAGAGTATTTCAATATTGAAAAACTTTCAATTGTTTGAAAATTAAGGGAAACTACATACGCTACAAGTAAAGGCTATTAAATAAACTGAGAAAAGTTCCTCTCCCATTGCAGCAATAAGCTTGGGTTAGCAACATTATTACTGAATTTGTAAAAAATTGTACATTCTTGCATTGAACACCGGGGGGCAGAGTCCATATTTCATCTGGGTTGATGGAGGATGTGTTCAAAGTGTTAAAGTGAAATTAACAAGGTTGTTAAGCTCCAACAGTGGAAGTAAAATGCATGATGCAAAGCAGATCATTTGGATCCTAATTTGCTTTGAAAAATCAAACCCATCAAGGTGGGTTTCTACAGGTGAGCGGTTCAAATTTACATTAGCTACAATTATACTTAAATTTGACAGGCAACATTTGTACAGATTCCCAGATGGCATCAGCGCCTCTCACATTAAATGATGTTAAATAAGCGTGAAGATACCACACCGGCATATCGAATGAGCCGTGAGCAGACACTAATGTCTGTCTTTCCTTCTCTCGTTATCGATCCCACTGAAGTAATGGATGGATGGATCAGCCTCCAATCCTAACTGGCTCATTATTCCCAAATCATGGAAGCAAATGCCTTGATCATTTTAAGGATGTGAAGAGAGCGAGGCTTCACATATGAGTAGAATGAATATTAATGGAGGATTACCATAATTACTTTGAATGAAAACATGGATGAACATTGAAAGACCTGCACTGACAAGCTCCATAACAACCTCATCTCTTCCTGGGCTATTTTCTCCTTCCCTCCAGCTTCCCACAAGGCCATTAAATGTCAGCCATTTGATTCCAAGCTTGTATCTTGTATCCTAAGCCGCTAATTAGGATGACATTATAAATATGAAAAATGTCATCATACTCTCAAAAATGCAATGAAATAAGAGGCTTTTCAGACCCACAACTGCTTATTTGTCTCTCATAAATGTCAGCCACAATCATTTTTGAGTTTTGATGAATTTTATGGATCATCTGATGCGATATTTCTGCTTGTTCATGCTCCAATCATTTCTTATGTTTGCTAATATTTTGTGTCAACTTTTCCTCTCACTTCTGACTTACTGCCCTGTTAAGTACACACACATTATGTACTATATATGTATATAGCAGTAGGGAACAAGCTGGTGGACATGATAAAAACT
>JAOWBL010002920.1:0-12955 GCA_028564865.1 Zenarchopterus dispar | reverse complement strand
AATATTCCTTCAAATTAAAACTGAAACTGATATTTTGATCTGAAAAAAAAGAAAAAAAAACTCCTTCATGTCCCTGTTTTTATTTTGAAGCAGGAAAAAAAATCATATTTTGATAAGAAGGTGGAGCTGGAGATTGATGCTTAAAAGCAGATTGAAGAAAAAAAATTTAATGAATTATAGGATTATTTTCAGAAAGAGCAGCAGCACTGGTACCAGGAGGGAATCTAATTTAAGACACTATTATGATTTGTGGGAAAACAATATTCACTTCCTATTTTATGAGAGAACCTGATGTTTTCTGAATGGACCTCTACTGGAGGTAGGCACTTAACATGTGACAATAAATCGTGCAATTCATGGAAATAAATCTTTTACTGAACAAGAATGAAGAGAACCGTACTCCATTTAGCTGAAGGAGAGTCAGTGAAAGTGAACCATTGTTAACAGATTTGCATCACCTTTGCTTTTCTCGCTACACCAAGACTGTAAATCAGTTGGTGCTCATGTGGATGTGTAAAAACAAGCTGTGTGGTTTGAATCAGTACAGCTCTACTTTTAATATACACAAGAATAAAATGGGAGCATGTTTTACTTTACTTTGAAGCATTGTGTGTGTGCGTGTGTGTGTGTGTGTGTGTGTGTGTGTAAGCAGGTGTACTTACAGCTATCCTCCTCTTCAGAGATGAGCTTGACCACATAACAGGCGTAGATAAATCCCACCAGCTGAAAACAAACAGAAAAGCAAAAACAGGTGAAGATTAGTCTTTGTGCAGCTCAGAAAAGTAAGAAAGCTTAGACGAGGGGTTGGAACAGGGAAAACAAGTGTTGACTGGGATTTGTTAAGTCCCCTTGCAACTAAAACAGGTACCATACATTTACTGTTTTGTCACACCAAAACAGGTTTTAAGCACTAAATAAATGATTGCATTTTTGTGCTTTTACATGCTGCGATGTTAAAACGTGTGCATCTGTGTATGATGTTTAGACAGAGACGCAGCGGTCCACTCCTGCAGCACACCTTTGCTCCCTGATCTGCATTCTCATTGGCTGTCTGTTTCCAAGGCAACTGATAGGAGGTGG
This sequence comes from Zenarchopterus dispar, assembly GCA_028564865.1. Taxonomy (NCBI): domain Eukaryota; kingdom Metazoa; phylum Chordata; class Actinopteri; order Beloniformes; family Zenarchopteridae; genus Zenarchopterus; species Zenarchopterus dispar. The sequence goes on along the minus strand of JAOWBL010002920.1, from coordinate 11,875 downwards.
CTGATTGGAACACAGATGCAGGAAGGTGCAGTCGATGTAAGGTCGGCATTTTAGTGACCTTATTACCCCACAGCGATAGAGGAGAAAACAGAGACGGGGAAGAGAAGGAAGGGTGGAAAGAGAGGAAGATGAAGGCAGCTGGTGACAGAAGCAAACGTGTGTTTCTGTGAAGCATTATTATCCCGAATAAAGAAGCTTTAGTGCTCAAATCAAGCTGTAACTGTTGGGGAAAATGACATTGACCTGGCCGGTATTCTATTGACTCCGTGGACACAAGCCAAGAAAGACACACACACTCACACAGCCTCATTCACATAAACACACAGCAAGCTACAAATGTGAGAAACTACATTTGAGATTCAGGGTATATCTCAAGGTCCTGACCTCATTTAGTCTAAATAATGTTCAGCTCCCAAAGCTCCTCGCTCCTCCCTCCCTTTCTCACACACTATTTCCTTCCAGATTCCTGCTCGTCTTCCTTCGTCCCTCGCCCCTGCACCTCATTCCCTTACCCTATCTTTCCTTCCACTTTTTCCACATATCTACCTCTTCTTCACTCTGTCTCGGACAAGCAAACAATTTGCAGGAATAAAAGTGTTTTTGTCGTGGTGGTGGTGGGGGAGCAGAGCCAAATGTTGGAAGTAGACAATGCTGCCGGTATCAGCATGGGAATGAACGGTGATGAGAAAATCAATGAGCTTTATATAGCAGATATGCCTTGAAAAATGACCACGGATCCAAGACGCTGATAACCTTTACTGGCTACAACACCTCAGCTGTCAGCGCCACTGGCAGCAATGTGTAATTTGAAAGATTAAGATGACCTCTCCCCAAAGGCAATCTCCCATGTGTGATGTCAATCCAGCAGAAATTATGTTTTATTAGTATTCACCCGAAGGAGACTTTCAACATCGCAAAGTCAAAATGTTGTTCAAGAGACTTTTAGGACTTCGGAGCGACACTTGGAATTACGGTTGATCTGGAACCTGTTCTGTCTTCGGCAGCCTCATTTCCTCTGAAAATGACTTTTGGGTGCAGTTTCGCTAGTGTGACTGCACACAGCGGAGAGAGTCACGCTCACCCTGCGGTACAGAACATTTGATCATCTGTGACAAAGCACCTTTCTCTGCACATTAATATCCTGTTAATATTCCTGAAACTCAAGTATTCCATTTCGGTGTCGGTGCATGTAAACATAATATCCTGTTTACAATAAATCTGACTATATCTCTCCACAAAGGGAGAAAATCTAAATACGATAGCTGAGGTGAACCAGTATTAGCTACTGGGCTGTGATATGTGTGGCTTATCTTGTTTATTGTTCAAGTAGCTTTGGTGCCTGAAGCTGTATTCGATCTATCTTGTCCATGAAATCTGAAAAGTATTTTTAAGGGTTTTTGAAAGATTTTCGATATTTCTGCATGAATATAACCTAAACCCTCATCACATTTCCACTAAAGCCATTATCTATCAATCTATCCATTTTCTATACCTGCTTATTCCAGTGGAGCTCTCTTCGGATGAAAGGTTGCCAGAGTATTAACGTTTCTTGTAAAAACTCCAGCAGTTTCTGGAGGTTTGTCCAGTTCTTCTTATACAGTCCAGGGGTGGACAACCCTGGTCTTCGAGGGCTGGTGTCCTGCATGTTTTAGATGTTTCTCTGCTTTAAACACACCTGATTCTTGTTAACAGTCACCAAGAGCTTGTCATCGAGGCCTGGACAAATCTGCTAGACAGTCATTTGTACCAGGGTGTGCTGGAGCAGGGAAACATGATTTAGACTAATCAGATCCACAGCCAAGATCTAGGAAAGTCAGAACTGTCCCAGACAGAATCAACAAATATCACTAAGAAAGGTCCTATAAATATCAAGAAACAGGCCAGAGAAAATATAGAAAATTTTTGAGAAAATATCTGGTAAAAAAATCATGACTGTTCACAGTTTAAGAAGTGTTTGCCTGCATAAATTGATCGATAAGCTGTATTTTAGCCTATCTACTCTTTCTGGTTTGCAGATTCTGCTCACGTTCAGAATTCAAGTGAGCTTTTCTTACTTCATTCTGTCTCTGGATTAAGGTTACCTAGTTACGGATGAAAAACTGAAGACTGTTCAGCGTGATGGGTGGAAATGGAAATAACACCACTTCAGCGTGGACACGGACGGGATGCCGGCCTTGATCAACCTGACAACCAATGTCTTACTCAACATGACCACTCCACCTCAGAGAGATGTCCACCTCAAACGGAGCAGTAATTGTTTTTTAAAATGGAGTTTAATGTGCCTTTTTATGCACATTAACACAGATTAAAGGACTGCCTTTTTCCCATTTCTTTAACATACTGAAGAGAGATGCTTGTTGCCATGGTAAACATAGAAAATGTACTTAGTTACTGAACAGGAAGTCAGTAAACCAAGAGGCATTACCCTAAGGTACAAAGAGGTAATGGTAGGGGTGATGAACTGTAAAATGTACATGTTCTTCCTTCTCTACATGAGCTGACTGTAACATTTTCCCCTTCAGAGCTCGAACAGAATGTTCTAAACTAATGTTTGCAAAGATAATGACAGCAAGACGGGCTTCCTGCACTGCAGTTTCACAAGGTCTTCCTGATTTTTGAACGTAATACCAACAGTCATTTAGAGCCATTTCTAAAAATCTCAGCCTTGGAAGTTCGTCAACTGCTTTTTGTTTCATAAACTTATTGTACGGATCCCATTTGGAAATTAGCACCAGATTTAAAACCAATAACAGTCACTCTGTGAATTTTCTAAATATTATTGAAATTGATGTTTCAAGGTTGTTACCTGGACAGTTATAGCAAAATTCTTCCTGGTTCATATCTACCTACAATTAAAAAACAAACCAGTCTATCTACTTATCAAAGAAAAGTATTTTCCATTTCTTTCAGTCCTATTCAGGGGTAATCAGTAGGGGTTAACCTGAATACTCGAGTACCAGGATATTACTTCATTAGGTGGGGTTTCTTCTTCTCCACAAACAGCCACCTCCAGCCATCTCCTTAACTTGTGGCTGCAAACATCACCTGCAGTAAAGCTTCAGCTCATTTCAGCTGTTAAGGGAACAACAGCGTGCCAAAGACCTCAGCTGTGTGGCGCACTTGAAACTGAGTGACAAGCTGGCAAATAAACTCCTTCCCCATCGTAATTATCCTTGAAAAGAAGGTTGTTTTTTGTTTTTTTTTCATTGGCGTGCAAGTTATTTTCCATCTAGGGCACTTCTGTTGTGCTCACCTTATTTGGTCTTTCATTCATTAATAACTCGTTTGCTCTCATGCTCCTCTGGAGACCAAGAGTGCGCAACTCTGAAGCTTGGTCAAGCATGTGTGGACCTCGCCTTGTTCAGAGATGTCCACTCCAGTCATAGGGAGAAAATGGAAACGCCATACAGGAGGGTCCCGGAGATCACCTGTAGTCATTCAGTGACTGACATTCAGTGACTGACATCCAGTGACGTTAAATTCACATATTTGCGAAATATCTTTCAGCTTGTTTTGACTTTGCTTGCTGTAAATGGGAAAATACATTTTCCCTGCTTTTAAAAGAATACCTGTCTGCAGCTACTGTCAATGAGGGGAGAAAAAAAAGTGAATATTTTTATACGTTTCAGCCAAACGTCTAGAGTCACCTTATGTGTATGTCTATAGAAAGGCCACATAGATGTCAGATAAAAGTATAAATAGAAGACTGTCCTTTTTTATGTCTGCGGAGAGGTCTCTATGGTGTACACAGGCTGTTTAGTGACAAATGATTAGATGCTGAAGGTGTAACAAGAGTCAGCAGATCAAAGTTAATAAAATCTTCTTTTGAACTGCAATAATGTCTGTAATGCAACATAATGACAAGCTTAAATAAGCTAAAGATTTTGGACTGCAAGGCTAAGTTGCAAACAAACTGGATTTTGTTTTTATCACAGATGTAACTGGTGTCAGAGAATCTGTGTCACTGTATTTTTATGTCTTTTTGCCATGAAAAACTCTAACAAAAACCCAGATGATATCATGGCCTAAATGTTCAAGAAGTCCATAAAAAAGGTGCAGAGCCCCCTGATGTCTTTGATGTGCAATGTTGGCGAGGAGATCTCATTAAACTGAAGAAAAAAAATTACTGAATCATCGCTCTTTCCAACAATAAAGTCCCAATTGCTCACTTGATGGAGAGTCTGAGAGCACCTGGAAGTTCTGAAAGCACCAAAGGGAGAATTTTCTGAATTTCAAGCAGCTGGTATGCAATAAGAGGGCTGGGGGATGTGTGTGTGTGTGTGTGTGTGTGTGTGTGTGTGTGTGTGTGTGTGTGTGTGTGTGTGTGTGTGTGTGTGTGTGTTGCATAGCCTGGAACCAAGAAATGTAAAGACTGGCATCACAGGGTGAGACCTTTCAGAAAAGTAAGGACGGTTGCCAGGGGAGAGCATCTATAGCCCAGTCACCGAGGGGTGCAGTATGTCCTCTGGCAGAGGAGAAGAAGGTGATGTTGCATTTCAGTAAAGCAACTACAGGGGAAAGTACTGACAGCTCTGCAGTTTCCCACTACAAGACCATGGAGCTTGAAAAAAAGCTCATTTATGACCAACATTTCACAATATCACATAATTTAGATCCAGAAGAGTCCTGTTTTTCTTTAATTTTACAACATTCACAGCATTTATTCTTGTCATTTTAGCAGCTCTATTTGCAACACTCATTAGTCCCAACAACGAAAACATCTGCCTGATATGCCGTTCGTCCTGGTGTTGGTAAACAGATCTGACCTGCAGAGGCACTGAGATCTCTGAGGGTGTCTGAACACGTTAGTGCAGCTTAGTGGCAAAACAAAACATGTAACAGCTCCAATTATTTCAATATGTTTGTGTACATGTGCAATTAGTAGTACTGTCACAATAATGGCAAAAATAAAAAATAAAAATGGGTGGTAGCTTTTGAATCTGCCAGTTGTTTTCTTTAAACCAGCATTCATGCGATATAATGCAAAACTGCAAGCTCCTAATTGAGAATATTTAAGGCTCATCCATCTAAAGTCTTCAAATTCTTACCAAGAGTCTTACCAAAGTGAAAAGTACTTGAACAGCAAAGGGTATGAAGGCTCAAAAAATGTAAGGCATCGATACATTTTTAAAACACATTGTAACAGTTTTCAGAGCACAAAAATTGTGGCAACAATTTTAGCATTTTTTTTAAACATTATTTTGAGACTGCTACATCTTGTGCTATGGATGAACCCAACAATAACAATGTTCAGGAGTTAGAGCGCAGATCCTTCAAAGGTTGCGTACGTGACGCCTTTGAATATCCCAAACATTCAAGTCGAAGCAAACAACTAGTTGCATTGTGAAGATGCACTCTTTTCATGCGTCGTAATCTGAGGTTCTGCTTGAAATTTTGCTCGACGGTTCAGCTCTGCTGACATGCGAGTGCAATCCTGTGAAACTGCTGGCTCTCTCCACATCTTTAAGGGTGCACTTGAATATAAAAGTGTAGCTTGAAGTAATCTTCCAGACTTCCCTTCAACTCCTTTGGCTAAAAAGGGTTAAAGTCTGAGAAAACATGGGACTCGGAGTGCCCTGCAAGCTGCTGCTAAGGGGGATCCAAGTAAACTCTAATTTATATTTCAGTTTAGGTTCTGTGTGTGTTTGTTTTTATCTGAGATGCTGGTGCTCCCATGAAGGATTCAGTGGCTCTGAATGCTCCTTCAAATCATGTTAGGAGCTTTGATGGGTGAGAATTGTTTTTCCTGCATGTGCCACAGATGCTTAATCAGTCTTGGGAATTTGAAGATGATTTATATGTCTGCGAGAGCAACTCTTCTGCGGGATCAGACAAAATGGTCCAGCCTTTGCTCCCCACACACATCATACCGTGTTTACTGCTTGTCTTTCACTGAAGTACCCTTGGTTAAGGACCACAGACCAGAAACACCCCTCTAGACCTCCACCGTTGCCATCCAGCCATCTCCATTCAGCATCATGAACTGCTTAATCTAGCCCACCTCCTGACACTTGCTAACGTAATGAGATAATCAATAGTTTTCACCTTGCCTGTCAGTGGTTTTAATGTTGTGGCTGATTGCTTTAGTCTTACTTTGTGTTGGATACATTATTCACTGATGAAAAACGCATTCATCTGCAATAATGGAATCTATTACAGATGTGTCACCCTCGTGAAGATAAATTGATCCGTGATGAAGTTGTCACATCGACTGGATTAAATCTATTTATAGGCTGATGATGCCTAAATAAACTCAAACTAGTGTTTTGCTCAAATCCTTCTGCCGTGCTCTCGGTGAATTATTTGTAATGAAAATATTTTGCAAACAAAACCAGCCCTGAAAAACTCCAGTTATACTATCAATAATTACATCTTATCACTTTGATATAAATGCGTTTGAACACTTTGTCACTTGTGCAAAACAATACGCACAGCTTATAGAAACAGCAAATAAAATAATGAAAAACTGAGTCTCAGCTCCGCTCACCCTCGGAGGATGTTGGTTTTCATCATCTCCAGGCTCATACAGTATGCAGCAGGTTTGCCACTGCCTCCGATGCACACTTTTGTTTAATTGATTCAGGAGTTTCTGCGCTACCTTGAAACAAACAAATATGAAGGGTTTAACTTATTCAGCAAATATGGGATTAGTGCTCTGGAGCGCAGCGGCTGCTTTGCTTGAGTGACATTCAATTCCCCAGCATTGTTCTTCCTCTTTCCTTCCTCCTCCGTGGTCTTTGAATGACAACAGCTATGATAAGCAGTCTGGACCGCTGCCATGAATCCAATCTGACCCCGACACAGCAGGGGGTTTTTTTCTTCTTCTTTTTTTTAAAAATATGAGGCCACTGACAACAATGGCACATTCAATTCAGTCACGAAAAATTAAAATGAGAGCATTTTGCATGCTAACGACCATGTGGAACAAGAAAAAACTTAGACATTTCCTCTTTGTTTCCAATACAGTACATAGTAATAAAAAGTGCCGAAGCCATTTTAGATGGACTAAATGGCTGAAATAATACCAATTTTCTTTCACTTTTCATATTTTTCTGATAAAAGACATGGTCCAAATATATGAGTGTTAATATAAACTTTTATACACTTCCAGTTTACATATATATATATATATATATATATATATATATATATATATATATATATATATATATTTAGGCCTATAGGCTTCATGCCCCCCCTTTTAACCAGCATTTACCCTGATATGATAAATCATATCAGCTGTGTGAAAGGAATGCCTGATTGTAAGAAGAGTTTTTAAAAAATTTTTTTCCATCCAAAAACAACAGTACTTACTACATGCACTCTACACCACTGAGCCAGCAGAAAGCTCGTCTTAGATCTTTTCTGTTTTGTTGTTGTGAAGTCTAATGTGATCGTCATTTTGCCTGCGTTATCAGTGGATGCAAGTCAGCTGAGAAAATCATTTCCTGGAACAATCACACGGCAAACCTGTCGGCTTTTACAAAATCGTTATGAACAAATAAACTGGTCAATGATTCGACACATACAAGGCATATTAACCTTCAGACAAAGCAGAAAGAAACTTGAAACAAGTGATTTTACCGTGACATGATTATTCTCATTTCGTGTCATAATTAAGAACAATCCCGAAGATTTGATGTGCAGTCAGTGGTGTAGGATCACATAAATGTGTTAGTTGGTAAGCTACACCATTCTGACAGACAAACTAGCCCATCACATGCCCAAAAGCCCACCCAGCCAAGCAAAATCATATTTTCTTGAACAACTTGACAGCTGCTATGCCTCAATGGCCATCTTTCCTGCACACACTGTCCATACATATTTTCTTTTGAGATTTATTTTATTCCCTCTTTCATAGGAGGCGTGTTTTTTCCAGAAATCTTGACTGTTTTGGCGTAATGATGCATGCAGCCACATTAAAGAGCTGGCATGTCTGTTATGTCTGTGTTCGCCTGCAAGTGAGTAAAAAAAAAAACAAAACAAAACAGAGGAGACTGAGATGAAAACTGAGAAGATTTCTTCTACTTGTTTCTCTCTTTGTTCTCATCTCATCCTTGTAATTATCATAGTTGACAGGTCAGAAGCGGTGGAAATGCAGGGGAAGGGTGAGAATCAAGCAGAAAAAAGCAGAGAGCAAAAACCGGCTTTTCAGCAGCAAAACGATACACACAGAAGACAGACTTAAACTGAGAGAGAATTATACTTTCTGAAGCAACCTTAACAATCCAATTTTATGTTCATGGCAGTGTGATGTTACCTGGATACTGTTTTTGACGCTAAAGGAAATGTCAAAAAGTTTCACATTTACTCACAAATGCTAAGACAGCAGACAAAGGAAAAAAAAAAAACACTTGCAATGCACTTTAGAATATATTACACTTAATGAACTTGTGGAAGTATCTGAACAGCACAACAGCTGAGTAACTGAATTTGTTCCAAAGTGGGAGCATAAAATTTAATTACTCACATTTTACAGCTTCCCTTTTAGAAAAAAAAAAATCAAGGCAACTTTCAAATGGTATACGAGGCCAAAAGAAAAGTAGAATGCTTAAAATTTGTTGGGTTTTTTTTCAATTTCTAAAAAAAAAAGGAAGGAAGTGAATATTGAGCAGTAAAAGCTTTTTGACAACATGTTCACTTTTACAAGCTGATGAGCTGATCTTGCTGCAATTTTGCTCCTGTGGCCACTAAAACTAAACTTTATTGCTGTTATTTCATTAAAAGTATTGCTGGAGCAATACATTTTTCATCTTGTTCTGGTGGCCTGCTTCTGTTTGAGGATAAACACGTATTAACCACACTCCTCATCTTGTACAGCTGTTTTGAGGCAATGAGTTTTGCATTTTGTCCATTCTCATCTTACTCAGTTAAAACAAAACGATACAAGAGAGGATTAGACATGAGCCAGAACTGTGGAGACTATTCATGCTCGCCAAGTAAAAAGAATCCCAAGGTGGCCGTGCACATACAGTATACTTCTTTTTACAAGGACATGATTCATTCCCCTGATGGCCATTAGATAGACTGTAGGTTTGAAGCACTTCTGCTCTGGGCTCATTTTTTTTATATTCAGAGGTTACACTCACCTTTTTAAATATGGCCTATTGATATTTTTTTGCATTTTTGTTCTTGGTCTTCAGTGTTCTGAAGACCAAGTTGTGCTAGAGGGCAGAACTAGATCACACTTAATAAAACCAAATCACAGAGTTGCTACCGCTGTTAACTTCGGCTGGAAAAACGTTCTTTGGATGAAAGATGTAGTGAGCGCTCTGTAGTCATAAAGAAGCCTACCAAAAGGAAAGAGTAGGTTGGAGTCCAATGCCTCCCTTTGAAAACGACTTTGTAAACAGTCTTCACACTCACCTACTAAAAAGCCTAAGTTTGCCTGGTGAAAATAACAGTATTTCACTGCTAATTAAAACAGTACACTTTGTACAGTCATTTCAGATGAAAAACCTACATTCCTTAACAAAGCTTTTATTTTGAAAGAGTTTGCAGACATACCAAAAGCAAAAGCTGGATGGGTGTTTTATGTTGAAAAAATATCGTGGGTCAAAATGAATGAATCAAGTGTATAATTTTGTCAGTTTGAAAACTCCAAAAAATACTCCTTAGATTTACTGAATATATAATCATAAAACAAAGAGTGTCTGAGTAAGGAAGATTAGAGTATGTACAGGCCAGTCAAAGATTGTCTAAAGTTGGATAACATCTCATGAGAAAAATGTAAACCATCAGGAACTTTTGTATTCACATAATTACAGTAGCGCAATGCACCTGTACTGTTTTAAATCAAAGCATTTCAAAGCATTTATTTCACTCAAAATACTCACAGCCAGGAGTATCTGCAGCGAGGAATGAGCCACCTCTATGAACTGAAAGTCCATCAGACAGCCAGATATAGATATATATCTGTGGTCCTCAGGTGCCCAGGAGGGAGGAGGGGTGATGGGTGTCACCCTGCACCCTGGGCCATTCTCCATCCACCAGGAGCGATGCATGGACAGGTTGAACGTCAGCACAAGGTCAGTGTCCTGGCAAGACGGAGAGAAACAAACAGAGTTGAATTACATCCTCTAAGGAGAGGACAGATCAGAAACAAGGCAGGTTGGATGTCAGAGCAGGTTTTAGCTGAGGCTTAATTAAAACCACAGTGTGGAAGTTTGAGCTAAAAATAGATGTAAAAGTACAATTCCAGTATGGGATCACTCGGATTAGATCTGACAAGGATAAAATACACACATTAAGGAATAGACAGAGAAGAGTCATGGCAAAAGGACAGAGAGGTGAAAGGAAGAAAGAAAGAGATTCAGTAAATAAAATGTTGCTCTTTTAGATTTAGGTAACAGATTTAAGCTATTTTTTCTCCTGATTAATTTCTCCTTTACCTGGAAAATCAGAAAACTACCAAAACTGGGAGGCCCATTAATGTGAATGTGGCAGCTTGAGGATCATGAATCCAAGAATATCAATGCTATCAATGCAAATTGCCATTGTGAGCCAGATTTAATTAGCTCCACAAATACTGGATGGATTACCATGAAATCTAGCTGAACCCTAATGACTTTGGTGATTCAATTTTTCCTCATTTTCTTTTTTATCACTACCATAAGATCTCACCATCACCAACTGATTTTAAATCATTCGTGTCCTCTATGCCAGTGACACCCTAATATCTGCAAGTCTCGTGAAGAGTGATCACTTTTCAGCTGCATTTTGTAGTTAGAGATAAGTAACACGTTTTTGTCAATCACACTTGAGATATTATTTTATCATACTACACCAATGTCCCCTGCAGTTCAAGAGCAGAGCAGCTGCTAAGACTCCCATTCATTCTTTTTCATTGTGAGACCCTCAAAGACACGATGAATCAGTTTTGACTGTCGTCTTGAAGAACTCGCATATTAACAACTCCACTTAGCAATGAGAGCCATTGATTTTCCATGCAAACCATAATGAAAACATGTCACACATGTGGCTGTTGTCATGCACTGCTTTGCCATTATCTGAATGCGAGACTGAATCAAAGCGTGAATGACAGCTGCTGAAGGCAAGAAAAACATACACTTTGTCCATCATATTAAGCCACTTTTTGTCACCATAAAGTATGAACTAAAAATCCTATAAAAGTAGATAAACTTTCATTTACAACGCGAACATAATGTCACAGCATCTAAAGTGAATATTGATTTCTACCACTCTTTCCTGTCCTTTTCCTACTCTGTATATCCGTCTTATCCTGATACCAGGAGGCGGTGTGGGTTATTTTCTGCAACACCATAGCTTGCAGAGCCAAGCGTCTTTTGTTTATATCCTTTACTGTATGTTGCTCAGACATATGAATGTATATCTTATGTGAGATGGAGTAATAAATGTTAAGCAGGTCATTTTTACTGACATTGCAGCAATCTATCTTTTTACTCAGGTTTAAAAAAAAAAAACCTGATAAGCAGTAGTAGCAGTAATGCATAGAAGGATGGACAAATCGTATTTGTTGCAGTCTGGACTGACTGGGCAGGACATTTCTAGAGAGGTGAATGTCAGGCCGTGGTCCAAGCATAGGGTTTCCCACTAGGACAGACATATGTCATTGGTTCAGTGTAGAAGCACAACACACTATTTAGTCTGGTTCCCCTGATTTGGACTTTGATTTCCAAGGTACAAACGGACTCAGAAGAAACTTCCACTTGATGCCACTGGATAGCCTCACAACTGTTTTGCAATAAAAACTTTTTGGTCCAAGGTGTAATTAGCAATTTTGCAGCCATCTTAGGTTTTTTTATTTTTATTCTTTGGTTTCTTGAATATTCCAGTATTAGTCATTGTATAAAGTCTGCCTCTGCCTGATTGGCTCGGTACGTTGTGTACCGGT
>JAOWBL010002919.1:0-12956 GCA_028564865.1 Zenarchopterus dispar | reverse complement strand
ACACCAATGCAGTTCTCCCACTTCAGCCCATTCTCAGTTAGGAAGCAGTCTAGCATTTTAAATAGCTCCTCAGCTGTTGCCGTTTATTATATTTATTATGCCGACATATTTACAGAAAAGCAAATCCTGGCACAGGGAGTTTGTCATGTCAAAACGCACATAAGCAATAAATAAACAGTCTTTGTTGCTGTCAGTAAGGCAAACCTTTTGTCTTTGAGTTTATCTACCAGCTGTTCCTGGAGATCGTTCGCGATGTCATCTATGCGTCTTGCGATCGTGTCATTGGACAGTGGGATGGTTTTTATTTTTGCAGCACTTGAGTTGTCAAGCATGACAGAAACCATGTCTACTGCTGCAGGGAGTATCAACTCCTCGGCTATTGTGTGGGGTTTTTTGCACTGCGCAATTTGGTACGCCACTTTAAATGAGGCTAAAAGTGCTCGCTGGTTTACTGATGTAGCGTTCACAAAGCGGGATGATTGTTGGCCATACTCCGCACGTTTTCGCTGAAAAAAATCAAGCGGCTTGTCAACGTGTTGAGGATGTAATGTCTGTAGGTGACGTCTTAATTTATTTGGCTTCATGCTGTCCGCTGCCAACATTTTCAGACACAGTAAACACACCGGTCTTTCCTCGTCTCCCGCCGTAGTCACAGTGAATCCAAGCGCTAGATAAGCTTCGTCATATTTCCTCCTCTTAGCTTTTGGGAGACTTTCATTTGTCTCTTTACCTCTGTCTCTCTCCGCCTTTCTTTTCGTTACTGTTAAATATTTCTCCATGGTGTCTCTCGAGGGGTTTGTTGACAGCAATTTAAAAAGTTTTAAACTCCCGCGCAGACTTTGACAATGAGCGCGCAACTGCACCACCTGCTTTCGTGGATGTGCAATTACACTTTACACGGCAAAAAGCCCCCCAGGGTCATACGCCCCCCCGGCATCGCATCGCGACGGCCAAGGGGGGCGCGCCCCACTATTTGAGAAGGACTGGGCTATGAGAAGAGGTTTCCTCCGTGGTTTCCAGCAAAACCACGGAGGAGAGCTACACCACACAAGGCAGTGCACTCTCCAGCATCCATACAGCACTACCACTTCACAGAATTGAAGGACTAACTGAGACAAGTAACCAGAAAGGGAATCCATTTTTAGATTTTTATTGACATTGGCAGACATTTTATGAACTTCAGGAGGAACAAAAGCCATTTTATTTACCTATCTTAACTATTTTAACTTTGATATTTGTGAATGTTTTATGTTTTTACACGCTTACTTTTATTTACCTATTCTTACTTACCTGGTTTTATTGTCTTTGGATTACTTACTGGATAAACATAAAATGAGAGACTGGACAGTTGTACATGATGGCAGAAAAACAAAAACTTTTCATCAAAATGGGAATTACACGTTCCTCCTTCCTGCAGGCAGCTAAAAAGCTTGCTACATCCTTCTCTTCACTCTTATTCATTTTAGCACCATGTTTGCTAAGTCTGGCCAGCTGGGGAAATATGGCATGCTATTTCCCAAGTACCCAGCCTAAAAGGTCACTCACTTAAGGAAACAGACCTCAACACCGGACATTAGCGTGGACTTTAAAACAACCTACTTTAACTGATTGTGGTTTTATATTGGCATCGTTAGGTTTCTGTTGAACCTGACTGCTTTGGTGCACTCTCGTACGTCCAATGCACAACAGTAATAGACACAAACACAACACTTATATTTATAGTGACTACATGACCTCCTGCCCTGAAACCACAGTTTTATCGACTGTCCCTAACAGTCACTTTATGTCAGAGGAGTATTTTTAAGTCCAATTTTTCAAACGTGGACGCAGGACCATTTGAGCCCAACTTTTACATTTAGAACGAGTGGTATTCTTTTTACATTCATTAACGAAATGAGAATGAGGGACCTGCTTTAAAACCTGACTCTTGATTTAAAACAAGTGTTATTTCACATTCACTAGCCAAACAAGAATGTAGGACTTTTCAGCCTAACTCTTAATTTAAATGAGTGCCTTTCTCATTCACTAATAATGAGGGCCTTCTAAACCCAAACTCTTAGACTAGGTTAGCTTTTGGGATTTTAGCAGTCGCCACCGGCCTTTAAACCATACCCGTCAGATCCATTATTAACACTTTTCATTTAATTTTTTCACAACCCTTAATTAATATTTATTCTGTAAATATTCTTTGTGTCATTTATTTAACAAGATGGACTGCTGGATCTAACCTTCACAGCCACCCTTACACCCTGTTGGGGCGTGCAGAAATTTCTCAAAAGGTTTTCTGCTTACCTCTGTTTTTATTATGGCTGCTGGCTGTGAAAGTTATTCCTTTGGTGTAGGAAATTTTTTTCCAGGTATCCCGGATAAGCCCTCAATTTGTTGAAAGATAACTTTCTTACCTCTCCTTCTGTCTGGCTTTGTTTGTACCTTTATGGAAAATGATAGACTAGTATTCTTTTGAGTCAATTTTGTGTTTATTTCCACAAATGCATGCACGCTTGCACTGAGAACATTTATAAACCAGCGCTGGGGCTTCAGTCTCTCTAAACCGTGCATAGAATTGAGAACAAAGAACCCCCGATCTATAGTAAAACAGCCTTTTAACTAGTCTTGGTCCCACTTTTGCAGAAGGAGGATTCTTCCTCACATGTATCAGCATTTTATCATTATGTGTAGTCTTAAAAGACTCCATCTGCCCTCAAAGTGTGATTTATTGCATGTGGTGCATTCTATCTAGTGTGAAAGCTCTAACAAAGAAAAACACAACTCCTTAAATGACCGGACTCCATATATGGAAGAACCCGATATATGGAAATCCTGCCGGTGATCCTACAAGCTACACGAAGATTGACAGATAATATATCTATAGGCTAACATATCAATAATAATGTAACAATATGATCAGTGTTTGTGGATGCACATAAACAAGCACAGTGATGTCCAGAAAGCAAAGCATACAGTTGTGTCCCACTTGCCACTTACTCTGTGTAGAAAGTCTGGTTCAGTGTTAACATTTAAGCATTTTTTGATATGTTGCAGAGTAGACACAGTTGAATATGTGAGTAGATCAAGGCCAGTCCTGAGACAGTGAAGCTGCTACAATCAGTGACACTTCTACAGCCATACTATAAAGTTGGAATAGTCTTCTCAGTCTGGAAAGCTGCCTTGGATCACTAAAGGAGGGGGGACGAAGCTGTTCTTGTGGCAGGAAGTTCTGATCCGGATGGACCGTAGTGTCCTGTCTGAGGGGAGGGGGTTAAATAGGCTGTGTCCAGGGTGAGAAGGGTCATCTGTAATCTGACCTCCAGGGCCTAAAGTCCCAGAGGTGTACAGTCCCTGTAAAGGTTGGAGGTTGCGACTGTTCACCTACTCAGCAGGGTGCACAATGTGCTGCAGTCTGTGTATGTCCCTGGTAGTGGCCCCAGTGTACCATATGGTGATGGAGGAGGTGAGGATGGACTCAGTGATGGCTGTGTAAAACTGCATCATCATCATCTCTGTCAGCAGTTTGACTTTCCTCAGCTGCCGTAGGAAGAACATCCTCTGCTGGGCCTTCTTCATGAGGAAGCTGATGGTCTGCTCCCACTTGAGGTCCTGGGTGATGGTGGTACCCAGGAAGTGGAAGGAGTCCACAATGGAAATGGGAAGTCCATCAGAGCAAGGGGGATGGCGGGGCTGTGACTTTCCTGAAGTCCACGATCATCTCCACTGTCTTCTGGGTGTGTAATTGCAGGTTGTTGCGGGTGCACCAGAACACCAGCCAACCCACCCTTGTCCTGTAGGCAGACTCATCTCCATCTGAGATGAGCCCAGTGAGGGTGGTGTTGTCTGCAAATTTGATCAGTTTCACAGACTGATGGCTGGAGGTGCAGCAGTTGGTGTACAGGGAGAAGAGCAGAGGTGAAAGTACACAGCCCTAGGGGAGCCGGTGCTGATGGTCCAAGTCTCTGAGATGTTCTTCCCCAGCCGCACATACTGCCTCCGATCCGTCAGGAAGTTGGTGATCAACCTGCAGATGGAGTCAGGCACATTGAGCTGAGTGAGCTTGTCTTGGATCAGAGCTGGTAGGATTGTGTTGAACATAGAACTGAAGTCCACAAACAGGTTCCTGGCATAGCTTCTCAGGGAGCCCAGATGATGCAGGATGTAGTGAAAGGCCAGGTTGACAGCATTGTCTGCAGAGCCGTTGGCTCTGTAGACAAACTGCAGCAGGTCCAGGTGGAGGGCAGTGAATGTCTTAAGGTGGGAGAGGACCAAATGCCTTCATGACTACAGACTCTGTGCCACAGGCCTGTAGTCATTAAATCCAGTCATCCGTGGCCTATTGGGGATGGGGATGACAATGGAGGATTTGAAGCAGGTTGGCTGGCACTGGCCCGACTTCAGGGAGGTGTTGAAGATGTCCGTGTCAACAGGAGTTGGCTTATCTGTGCAGTGTCTCAGGGTGGAGGGGGAGACACTGTCTAGCCCGGGAGCCTTGCAGGGGTTCAGCTTGCTGAAGAGATTGTGTACATCCTGCTCCTAAATAGAGAGGGGAGTGAGGGAGGAGGGGATGAGGAGTAGGAGGAGAAAGAGGAAGAGGGGGAGTGAGGGTCCACGATGGGCTTTGATGGAGTGGAGTGAGTGATGGTGTCTGGAGAGGTCTCAGGGCTGGCAGATGGTCCATCAAACCGACAATAGAAGTCGTTGAGGCAGTTGGCCAGTTGCAGATTGTCAGCAGCTTGGGGGGCTGTAGCCTTGTAATTGGTGAGCTGCCTGAGCCCCCTCCACACAGAGGCAGAGTCATTGGTAGAAAACTGCTGCTGGAGTCTCTCAGAATACAATAATTTAGCATTTTTCACTTCCCTGCTAAACCTGTATTTTGTCTCTTTGTAGCTAAGAAAGCTAGTGTTGGCATTTTATCATTCTAATGTATTGTGCCTATGTCACATAGTGTTTGTCGTTCTGTCTGTATGGTCACTGTACAAAAACATAAGGGCCAGTTGCTACTGACCTTTTGGCCATGTCTCCTTTTATGAAAGAGGTCTTTCATCACAATGGGACTAATCTGGTTCAACAAAGGTTAAATAAATAAAATAAAATTGCCATTTACTGTATTATCAATGGCACTCTGCCACTCTAAAATGATGTGAATTGCAGAGGTGTATTAAAGGGTCCTAATTTCTAAGTACATTTCTTTGAACAGTTACAAGATAAACAGATTTTGAGTGACTAATAATTAAACACAACATAATTAATTATTCCAGTTGCTGATATTGATTCATAAACCCTGCACCACCCCATATTTACAGATATGCTCATTCATTTTTGTCAAGGTGACCATATATTTTTTTCACTGTTCCATCAATAGCCTTCTTGTGGAGTATTGGCTAGGAAGTAATAAAAAGCCAGTAGCCAGATGGAGTCAGTTTCTGAATAGTTAAACAAAACACATTAAGCTAAGTTTCTTCATATGTGTTTAAAAAAAAGCAAGTACATGAGAAAGTATAGACAACAACTTTGAGTTCTTT
The DNA here is from genome assembly GCA_028564865.1 of Zenarchopterus dispar. Classification (NCBI taxonomy): domain Eukaryota; kingdom Metazoa; phylum Chordata; class Actinopteri; order Beloniformes; family Zenarchopteridae; genus Zenarchopterus; species Zenarchopterus dispar. The sequence continues at coordinate 7,443 of JAOWBL010002919.1, read as the reverse complement.
TTCCTTCTTATCCCATTATTTTAGCTTGATAACATGTTATGAATGACATAAATGTCACATATTGGTTATGATACACATTTAGCTTTTCGTTTAGTTGATTCTACAAAAATATTTGTCAGTCAACTTGAGTGATAAGGTCTTTTGCTACAGCAACAAATGCGAATGTGGAATATTCTATGCTCTATTAATTGCTTGCATATATGACTGCGTGCATGTTTTTGTGTCTGTGTTTGTCGCCCATATAAACATCTCTGAATTAAGTCAACCAGAGTCATGTGCATGCACGTCCTTTAATGTAAAGCTTACTGCTGCCGTCCCCATTAGTGTGATGACTGGATAGAGACTTTTAACTAATGATATCATCTAAAATGATACAACCAAGGAGATAATCACAGAAGTACAGACAAGAGCCCCTTTTACACTGGCATATACCCTGTGTTTAACACCTGAATCTAGTGTGTTGTTTGTCTTTTTCACATTAACTGACATGGGGTCGCATGTCGACCTGGGCCTGCCAATAATTTGCCCCCAAGGGTACACTTAATTGCAGTTCTTCCCTAAGGTAAACAGAACTGATGCGCATAGCAGTTTGTGGGTGGGATTTGTTGATGATATCATTGGATTGTTGGGATTTTCCTTGTAACACTGTTTTATCTTTACCCTACAGTGTGAAGCGCCTCGAGGTGACTTTCGTTGTGAATTGGTACTGTATAAATAAAATTGAATTGAATTGAATTGAATGATATCGGCAAGCTCCTCATCCTCAGAGTCGTGAAAGCCATAAATTGGTATATTACAGAACCGTAATCTGCACTGGCTACTAAAATGCAAGAAATGAAACTCAGGTTATTAACAAACTAGCAAGCCTTAGAAAGTCCTTTGCACTCAATGAACACAACAGCAAGAGTGGCAGAGGGAGACAGCTGGTCATATTTGTGCAACACAATTTTGGGGAAGTTGCTTCGCAAATCCCCTTGCTATTTAGCATGGGTTCATCATCCTCTCCATCTCCTGCATCTTGCCAGCTCTTCTGATGATGGGAAAGCCAGCAAGGCCAACCACACAGACAGGGGGCCACCATGTTACATAGTACTACATGATAATGCCTCCTGAGTCCTCTTCTCTCTCCTCATCTCAGCTTGAGGCATCGGGGAGGCAATAACATGCTTTGCATTTACATTGTCCAGCGAGTTAAACACACATTCTTCATCCAGTGATAACAACAGGGACTAATCTAAAATGCTTAAGGACATCAAAAGCTTGTGTAAAGGGAAGGTGGAATATTTCTTATGAGTCAGCCACTCCTTTAGCTCTTTTTTCTCTACTCTGCCTCACTCAGCCCCAGCTCTCTCAACCCTCACCCCTCATAACTAACTCGCTATTGCCCTTAAGTCTTATAATCACCAAATTACACACTCAAGGTATTTCTAATCCACCTAGCCTAGTTCATATTTCCTTTACATAACTTAATACAGACTTTGCTCCTCTGTATATGTTTGGTAGATATAAATAAACTGTACCTACCACCTCCAATAGTGCCTCTATGATGACAGTTTCACAATAGTGAGTTAGAAAGGTCACACAAAACAACAGGACAATGCTGACAATGCTAAAACAATATAAAACTCCACTGTTTTCTCTGGACCCCTGAAAAACTTGACCAGTTATGATGTGTCCTTAAACCACTGACTGTCCAGTTAGTGTCCAGCAAACAACATGAGATACATTGATGATTGGAAAACCTTTTGGGGAAAAACCTGGTCTAATTAAAAGAGACAGATGGTACCTTGTCAAAGCAAGTATGCAGCTGGTTCCCTGAACCCAAATGAAAGCAAAGAAATTCAAAGTAAAAGATTAAAAAACAAACAAGCAAATAAAAAGTTGGACTGGGCTCATCTGTTCAGCCAGTTCCATGGAGATATTTGGTTGCAGAAAAAGCATACAGATAAGACGGGACTTGAAAGAGAGGTCACAATTCAGTTGGCAAACAGTGTTCCAGTGATAGAGCATGAAAATATGGTGGCATGAAATTAGGATTCTTTGTTTCTATCAGTGGAATTTAGCTTTTAATCACTCAGGGTGGGAGGACAATGATCCCTGAGATGCTGAATTTTTAGATGTGAGAACATCATATGTTGTTTGCATCTTGGACCTAACTTGCTGCATTTACATTATTCATGATTTATCTTCAAAGAAATGCACCACAGTAATTGTATGAGATCACAAGTATGACAAATGAAAACCAAGGCACAACAAAACAACCACATGGTCGAGGGACCGATGAGGGGGTCTCGGTTGAAGCAGGACTTCGGTCCCAGGAAGACGAGCAGACTTTTCTTGACGTCTCTCCTGTAGCCAATTATCCAATCTTGGACAAACCCTGGGTTGCTCACACTATTGTCTATGGATGGCAGTGCAACCGGAGCCTAGGAAGCCAACCGCTTCTGCATAGAAGTAGAGAGTTTAGCCATCTGTCAATTTGCGCCCTGGTTACCCAAGCCTGACAAACTGGATCCACGGGATTCATATTACTGGCCAGTTCGTTCTGTCAGAAGGAAGTTTTTTTATTAAAAATAACCCACAATGCGGATAGTTGAAATAAGGCATGTCTTTAATAATCCAGACAGGAATCCAGAAACAGGGGAGTCCAGAAGAGACAGGATATGCTGGTGGCAGGAACAAATGAGGAAGTCCAGAGAGACAGAGTCACTCACCATACCAGGTACAGGAAACAGGAGAGGCAGGGACACGCACAATGCAGGATTCAGGTCACAGGATTCAGGTCACAGGAAATCACAAGGAACCACAGGGAATCACAGGGAATCACAGGGAAAAACAGGGAATCACAAAAAAAATCACAAGACAAACTAGTGAGGAGTGGAGGTCTGAGCCAGGGTTATAAGGCTACAGCTGAAGTGGTAATGAAGGCCACGTGTGAGAGTGGAACAGGTGAGAGGGATAGCCAATTAAGTCTGCCACGCCCAGGTAGGAGTGAATACCAGCGACACAGAAAGGGAGGGGAGACAACAAAAACAGCAGAAAGTTTACAGAATTATGACAGTTATGTTTCTCTTGTAGGTAATTGCTATCATTAAACTTTTTCACAAAATACACCACGCCACATGCAGGGTTGTCTTTCTTGTCACTGTCACCTGCAATTGTGCGACACATTCAGAAACCAGAAAGCCTAAAAGTTACCTCTCAAAAGTGACCTACATTTCATATAATACATTTTATATGTATGTATATATATATACACGCGTGACAAGCCTGCCAGATTGACTGCCTTTTAGATCAATAAGAGGGCAAAGGGTAACAGACTGGAAGGTGGAGAGGGTGGAACAAGGGGTGGAGTTGAAGAGATGGACCGCGGCATATGGAACTGGTTACAGGTTTATGTTGGTTTTGTTTTGGTTTTGTTTTTTAAGAAAAAAATTCTGTGGACAATTAAACTGATACCAGGGTTGTGTGTACACTGTCATTTTGAGTGTTGCAAATGTGAAATGGCTGGTAAGTCTGGGTGTGTAGATGGCGCTGGAGTCAATGTGTATAATGATCCAGTTCCCTGAGATGAAGGTGCTTTCTCTCCTTTTTCTCTTTCTCCTCCATCTGTGAGTTCCATGCCACTTTACTTCTACCACAATGTCGCTGTGCTTTTCTATAGGTGCTGGGGACTTCTTCTGGAAACCTCAGTTGTTTGAAATGGACATATTCGTTTTATGTGACTAAAAGTGAAACCTACAAAGTTTTTGTTCACTATTCATGATTTATAGACTTTTTTTCTTTTCTGTATGTGTATTTGTATTTATTTCACTGCATATGTTTAATTCTCATTTGAGAGCAGTCTAAATTGCTTTTCATGAAAATCTGAGTTTGCAAGCAGGATTTTAAGTTAAGAGGGGTTAAGTGTTGGTGCATTAAAATAAAAACAATGAAATGCAATAGTTGGTGGAACCTCTTAATATGTCACCCTTTTAAAGGTAGTGTATGGGAGATTACTGAGTTAGAAAATTGACATCAGTGTGAATATTTAGGATTTTGGAGGCTTGAGTTCATCAGTGACTGTTTTTTTTATTATTATTTATTTTTTATGTGGTTGGAAGATTGTATCAAAATGTTATTTTTTCGTATTTTTTTCATTTCATTATTGTTTTATTTAATATTGTTTAAAAAGGCTGAGATACTGCCATGTTAACTTCACCAGCTTGAGGGACCTTGCTTCATTCAATTTCTTAAAAAGAAAAGAAAATAATAAAGAACGTGAATTGAGCAAGGTTCCTTATATTTTACCAATTATTTTTGAATTCTAATGATCCCACAACAAACTTAATTGCTCATTTTATATTTACTTTCAATTTCTATGGTACTTTTGTGTTCCTAGTCTAGAAGCAAATTATTTTGGCTACAGTAAATTGTGCCTCCTGCTGAACAGTGAAATTCAGTGTATTGCTTCAAGACATCCTAATTATTTTGATCAAATTCCACATAATTGAACAAAACTTAACAATCAGTTAAGTTTTTAAAACCTGCTGCCTCTTGGATATCAGCTCAGAAGTGACTACTATCCTCAAGGCACACTTTAGGAAGCAGTTTAAGGGTATTTAAAGGGGGTTAAATATAACACTTGCTAATGGGCTGGACATTCCTGTATCTGGGTGTCTGTATGCTGTATTGAATGTTTTAGTAGAAGGCTTCAGGGCAAGTGTGTATCTGTATTTATGCTGTGTGATGGGAAAGAGGATGAGAAGGGTGGAACCTCTGGAATTTTAGGTATGAATGTGCATGGGTGACCTGCGTAACCTTTTTACTTGCTTTCAGAGGGTCAGGAGTGAGGATAGACACAAGCAGGAAGTTGAGAGTGCATGTCTGTGTCAGATTTTCCTGGAAATAGGAAAACATGATTAAATAGTGGAGAGATAGTTTTTTGTTTTTTTTAAAGGTGGCAGGTAAGGAGACCCTTGTTAAGCCTCCATGAAGTAAAAAGGCCATTGATGGTTGTTGTCGGCTTCCCCGAAGATGAAATGTAGAGCCTCCTTCAACCACCAACACATCCTCCAGGCTGCTGGTTGCTAATGTTCTGGCACATTCAGTGGATGGTAATGTCCCAGTGAGACTGATGAACCCAAGCCAGAAGCCAGTTATTTTGCCTCTAAGAACTCAAATAGCTGAAATGTGTAAACTGCACACTGCCCTCCTTGGGCAACACTGCCCAAGGAGGTGGTGGCTTTCAGACTCTTCCTCAGCACACACACACATACACTTGTCAATTTATCTTTGTGACAACCTCTTCTATGTTTCAGAAGCACTGCAAACTCCCTCACCCACTCTGCCTATGTGCAGCCCAAAAAGAACAGGTCCATTAAAAACACAAAAGTCTTGCCAAGAAGGTGTAGTACAAAAAGGGCAAGAAAGAAGCTCCATCTGGTGACGCAACCTGGTGTTACAGCAAATCCTTATAATGATGAGTTTACATTGCATGTTGTTGTTGTTGCTGTTGTTGTTATTTATTAATGAAGGCAGTGAAATAACAATTAGCTATTTGTGTCCTTAGTTAGTATAGCCTGCTTCCTGTGATACAAACAAAATATGCTTTCTGTCACAGCCTGCCATGTTTTTTTCCTTTATTTATTCTTTTTCTTATCCAAACATAACAGATATTAACTTTTTATAGCATAATATTAAGACATATTTTCTGTTCCTGTCAATGTTTATGGAGAGAACCCCAAGCCAATTTCACTTTTTGTCTGAATTCAGCCTGTCTGAGCATTTTGAGCATAGCTATGCCATTACAGCTATGATGTAATTATTCTCTGTGTTTGCATGGGGTAAATTCATCCAAATGTAACTGTAAATTCTCTATCCATAGCGCTAGAAGAAATAACAGTTTTATGTGTCTTTACTTGTTGGCAAAAACTAATTTTTGTCCTTATGTTGTGTTTGCAGAATAACATATATCAAGTTGAATTTATTTAATTCTCTGCAGCTCAGTTTGTCTTTATTTTTATAGTCTTGAACTATATAAGCCAATGTGCATATAAAGTAATTGTTTCAGTACCACTACACAGGTTGTAGAAACAGTATGCATACACTCAGCTTATCTTGGTGTGTTTATACTGAACAAAAGGCACTCTGGGTTGTATGGCTTTTTAAGTTGTGTTGTTTGTTATTATTGTAAATCTGTGTTTGTGAAAGCAGATCAGATGAACAGATCTATACATTCAAAGAATTGGCTTTCTAATTACATTCGTATTTTATCCTTATGCTGTGTTGTGTATGTTAAAGTTACAGCTTTTATACTTTTAAAATTATTGAAATTATTTTACTAAAAAATGCTATGCAGAGATATATAGGCAAAAATAATCAATGCAAAATAAAAATAAAGTTCAAATTATTTCAGAATAGTAATATATGTTTAATATCACTTTAGTTGTATATTTCTTATATTTTAACAAAACAGGATAATAAAGCAGAATGTTGCATTTGTAATAATAATGTTTATAATCACAATTGTTAACAATAATTTATAATATTGTTTGACATTGGACATCATTAAGTTAGGCTAAAAATATTATACTATACAACAGAGGCATAAGCTAGGAGAATAAATAGGATGTTCTCCTCTGAACAATTCAAAGTATACTCTTAGTGGCAGGAGAATAACACAAGAAGGGAAACACCCAAGGCCTGGATTGAGCAGTACACGAAAAACATATGGAAAAAGAGGCATCACATAACATCAATGCCCCATGGCTAAGCGCAGACCACAAGAGTTTCCAAGGACAAGAACTAGTTACCATCACAGTGGCAGATTTCTCTAAAAAGGGTCTTAAGTATGAAGAGCTGCTCAGCACCAGGCCCAGACAGGATACACACATACTGCCTGAAAAAACTAACTGCATTCCATGGATGTTGAGCAACACAAATGAATGGCTTTTCTTAAAACTTTGCTGTAAACAAGAAAACCAAACAAACAAACAAAAACAACAAACAGTGGACATACATGATATATTATACTCACATACGAAGAGAGAGGTAAAGCAAAACTAAGCAGAAAGCAGGTAAGCAAAAGGAAGGGGTTAAAAGTTATCGATATCGATAATAATTAAGATATGGGGATACCAAACAACACAACTGATATGATAATAATAATAATAATAATGATAATAATAGTAATGACAACATTAGTAGCAAAAATAATGAAAATAACAATAATAATAATAATAATAATAATAATAATAATAATAATAATAATAATAATAATTTTTCCAGTTTTGAAGAATGGTTTTCTTGGCGATAGCTAGAGAAACAAGGTGTGGATTTATGTATTTGTTTGGGAGCTTGTTGACTTTTCTCAGATTGATGAGTAAACAGAGTGATGATGATTGAGGGATCCTTCAAGTCAGAATAGAGGAAAATTCCTGAATTACTATTGTCCAAAATGAG
>JAOWBL010002917.1:0-12958 GCA_028564865.1 Zenarchopterus dispar | reverse complement strand
TATATGTATGTATGTATGTATGTGTATGTATAGTAACAACTTCTTCAATCATTTGCATATAAATATAACATTTCCGTATCTTCTAGGCACGAGGGTTGGAGTTGTACAGTTCAGTCACAACGGGACCTTTGAGGCCATCCGCCTTGATGACGCTTCCATAGACTCCATGTCTGCCTTTAAAACAGCAGTGAAGAACCTACAGTGGATTGCTGGGGGGACCTTCACGCCATCAGCTCTCAAGTTCGCCTATGACAACCTCATTAGAGACAGCAAGAGAGCCCGGACTAAGGTGTCCGTCATCGTGGTCACAGACGGCCGCTTTGACCCTCGCGATGATGACAGTCAGCTCAGGTACCTTTGCAAAGACCCCGCAGTGGTCGTGAACGCCATTGGGGTTGGTGATATGTTTGACAAGAAACATGATAGTGAGACCCTTGTGTCAATAGCATGCAACGTTAGGAACCGCACCACTGAGATGAAGCAATACTCCGACTTGGTGGCGGAGGACTTCATAGAGAAGATGGAAACCGTCCTCTGTCCTGGTAAGCCTTCCCCAGATCACCCAGTGAGGTACCAATTCTGGTTCTTGTGAGATTAGTCTAACCTGCAGTATTTGTGTGTTTATACACGTTTCGTTGCAGAGCCAGTGATTAAGTGCCCAGACCTTCCCTGCAAAAGCGGTGGGTTTTTCTTAACGGCCAGGTCACTGGTTCCGTCCTTGAGTAAAAGGCAGCTCCATGGGTCATTTCTCTTCTTTTTATTACAGAACCAGATGTAGCTCCATGTATCGGACGGCCAGTAGATTTGGTATTTCTACTAGATGGCTCAGAGCGCCTTGGGGTGGAGAACTTCAGACTTGCCCGCGACCTCGTGCAGAAGGTGGCAGACAGACTGGTCATGGCCAGGACCAGGAACGACCGAATGGGGTCCCGTCTGGCACTGGTAGAGTTCGGCAGGGAGGATGAGAATCTGGTGGCCTTCCCTCTCACACACAACTCTGACATCATTGCTGAAGGTATAGCGAACTTAACCTACCTGGATTCTTCTTCAGCCGTGGGGCCTGCTGTAATCCATGCCATCAACAACATCCTGGGGAAAGGAAGCACACGCAGGACCAGACGCAGCGCCGAGGTTTCATTTGTTTTCATCACAGATGGAGTCACTGACAGCAGCGGCCTGGACGAGACAGTTACTGCCATGCGCAGAGAACAGATCGTCTCCACTGTGATTGCCACAGGAAGTGACGTTGACCAAAACGTCCTTATGAAGCTTACGATGAACGATCAGGATGCCATTTTCAGAGGGCAAACGTTCTCTGATCTGTTGCAACCTAGTTTGTTTGACCGTTTCATCAAGTGGGTGTGTTAAAGAGAACATGCTCATGTGAGCATCACACTGGTGCTACAGCTAAGTTAGAATATGAAATCAAATATGATCTTTAAAAGCTTTGAACCTTAACAGTCTCCCATTTTAATACTGCCATCATGCACCAGTATGTGGTACAATGACAAAGAAGCCACTTTGTGGTATTTTTGATGATAATTCATGAACACTTGTCCTGCTCTCAGAGCATTCTGATTTATGCATCCAATGAAATGCTCCTCAAATTTTATAAGATGTAATGCAGAATAGTAGGTGGTGTAATCGGATCACTGGAGCTCTCCCACCAGAACAAAAAATAGCAGGCTCACTGAAAACGGAAAAAAATCAAATATAAAACCATAAAGAATAAGGCAAAGTATAATAGCATTGCACTGAACAATTTATAAAGACTTTAATAGCTGATTCCAGTTTATTTCAACCTTGTGTGTTTGCTATTGTGTACGATTGTGGTTCTATACCAGCTGTCCACCTGAGCTGTTGTGGTTTAGGGACAAATTTTGTATTTGGCACGATCAGCTCCCTGGAGCTTCCCAAAAAGGTTAACTTGTTAACTGCATTAGATATCTCCATCTGAGAAATCATCTTAGCTGACTAAATCCATTTCTTTGTGTCTTGTTAGTACTACAATTTGAGTAAATATTGCCATTAACCCCTTGATGCCTGACATTGCATATTTGGTACCTCCCCATCTGAGACCTCTGTAGCATCACAGAGTGAAAGTAATAACAAAAAAGATTTGTACAATTTAAAAAATTCTAAAAAATATACACTACATAGAAATATAAAAGAAATTACCAAATGTATTCATAGAGGTACAAAAAAAATAGAAATCTTTTAAAAACAGGATTGGGTCTATGTTTTATTGCAATATATTTTAAACACTTTAAATGTACAAAATTATAATTTTCTGTGTATTATTTCATATATCAGGCATCAAGGGGTTAACTGTAAAATGACCGACCATCTTCTATGACTAAGATACCTGAAACAGACACTAGTGCTTTTTTTTTTAAGAAAAAAAAACCTTAAACCCACTGCATGATACGAAACTTCAGTGACCAAATAAAGACATAGCGGCTCCAATTTTTGTAGAGCAAATGTTACAAATACACTCTAAGCTGTGCTCAGTCCAGAGATGTCCTCAGTAAAAAGAGAGAACTGCAGTACAAGGTTGAAGCTGAACTAGTCTTAAAAATATTCTGAGAAATATGAATCCACTGATTCTTTGTCTTTTGTTCCTGGAAACAATTTGAGCGTGTAACTAAACTTGTCATGGCCTCTATGCTAAGTATGTTTTCTTTTATGTTTTTGGAGGCCATTAAACAGGCTTTATGCATATACTGTACAGTACATATTGGTTTAGGTAAACAACCGAACAACTTACACAATTCAGGGGTATCATCTTTAAAGAGATATTTAAATCAGTGTGTACTATCTGCTGTCATTTTACAAACTGTTTACTTGAACAAAAACTTGTAATACAATAATGTTACAGGCCCTCAAATAATACAGTACTTCTCAAACATATTATTTGGACGGTTCAAAGTATTTCATGTAAAAATTACCCTTTTCTTAGAAAACTGAAGCAATGGACAGTTTTTAACCCTTTTCCTCCAAATCTTTAGGGCAAAGGTGGACAATTATGAAATCAACCACAAAACCACAACACTCACACTGATGAGAGTTCTTCTCATGTTGAACTGACTCCAACCCTGAGACTGGTTTAATATGTCTGGTATGCACTGTATATTTTGCAAATAATGTCACAGAACTTTTTTCACTTTTGTCAAAAATGAAAAAAAAAAAAAGTTTTATTAAAAATAACATTTTTTTCAATCACAATTGATACATTCTTAATCATTGAGATTTAACATAATAAAAGGGGCTTCTGGTACACACAAACCTTGATGCTGAAACGCTCGCTGCATCAGCACACTAACATGTAATTACAATGTTGATATTTGTTAGTGACTGAAAATTTAGCACAAAACTCTTAGGAAAGAGGTACCCAAAACAGTTTTTATCAATTTTACATATTAGTATTGTAAACAGTATTGTTACATTTAACTGATCTATACAACATGCATGCAGTTACTCAGTTACATGCATTATGGGCCTCCAAGTGATAACAGGGTAATGGATGGCCAAAATAGTTTGATCTGGCTGTGTTCAAAGGTTAAATTCTTCAGATTTCTCCAGACACTCCTCCTCGCCTCCCTTCTTACATCATGTCCAGCTGCACAGGAAAAAAAAACAAAAAACACATGACTGATATTTCTGTGGTCTCAACAGTTCAAATACAAACACAGAAGCATTTCCTGCAAATGAACAGGAAACAAGAGCTATAACTCCCTAAAAGTCGTAGCACTACAGAAAAAAAAAAAAAGTAAACAATAGCCCCAACACTTACCAAGTCATCAACATCTCCAGTATCTTCAGCGGGTGCTGCAGCTACCTCTTCTTTCTTCTCTTCAGCTGTCAGAAACTGCAGATAAAGCAGGCTTCGGTTGTTAAACAACACTTTCTAAATCAATCTGAATTAATACGAATGCCTTATATAAAAACCTAGATCACCTGATTAGCTTCGTTTTTCGAAATGGTGCTTCCTTCAACTTCATCCTTGCTGATCAACGTAAGACGATCTGTCCATCAAAAAAAAAAAAAGAAAGAAAAAAGAAGAAAGAAACAGTGAACTCTCAAACAGATTTCTGCTGTGACTCAAGTATCATTTTACACTCAAATCACGTTTTAAGTAAACTCAGGGGAGGAATGATTTTATGAGAAACCTTGCAGCCTCAAGTAAAGAGGCTTATCGTACCTTGAACGAGCAGGTCCCAGAAGACCTCTAAATCTCTGTTGGGAATGCTCCTTTTTAGGGACTGCAGGTAGCTATTGTACAGATCAGCATTTCCCATCTGGAGTATGGAAGACATAAAACACTCATAATCCATTTAAGGGTCTCGTAAAAGCTCACATATTTACAATCACTGGCCTCCATTTGGGTCAGAAGAAAAGAAATAAACTCATTTTAAACTGAAGAATTAAAGGATCATTCCAATATATCCAATGAAAAGCTAAAACTATCAAGAAATCACATCATCAAGCATAGCAAAATTATCATTTGTGAGTGTTTATTTACCTTAATGGACTGTTCTCTAAAAGCTTGGATACAGGTGATGCTTTTCATATATAAGAATGTGTTCTTGTTGCCAAGCAACTGCTCTATCCTGCAAGTCAGCTGCTGACAGGCTGGAAGGACACGGGGATCACCACAACCAAAAACAAACATAATTACAGGTTTGAGCATGAGTCATGGCAATTTATGATACAGCCTGGGGAAAAGCAGAGAAGGAAAAAAAAAAAAAAAAAAAAAAAAAAAAAAACTTAGCAAGAGCGCATGTCCTCACCCTCTGTAAAAGGAAGACTCTTCTGCTTGATCAGAATGCAGAAGTCTCGGGCTGGGTTCACGCTTCCCACCTGGTTTGTGAGCGAAACGGAAATTTATTTACAATGCATCTGTTAAAATTAAATGGTGGTGTGCTTTTATCCATACTGAGAGAAGCATTTTTTCATTTAGTTCCTGCTGTTCTTACAGAAGTTACAGAGCCTTCAGCGATGTCAGCCAGGTTATACTCTTCTTCTGCATCACCTTCTTTTGCCTTCTTTTCATCCGGCTCCATGGAGCTATGAATGAAAAGGGTCTTGGTTTAAATCATTAAGAAAAAACAAATTATTCCAATCAAACATACTATGTAATTACACCACAAAAGCTTTGATGCAGATTTGTCTTAACATTTCCTACAGCATAAATACACAACCTTATCCAAAGCAGGCAAAGACTGAACCAAAACGTACTCTTTCCCAAAAATCTGAGCACTAGTTTTTATCTTCTTTTTCTTCTCCACTTCACTGAGCGGAAACTTCCTCTTCATCTCCTCTAATGGAGCTTTGCAGCGTTCCTGAATGACCTCAGGGCGATCAAGCACAGCCTTCAGCCATGGCTCCATGTCAGGAAGAGGGGTCCCGGGGTTCACGGCCCGGTGATGTAGACACTAAAGAATGGAGAGAGAGCGCGAAAACAGATGATGATACTTGCCTCCTGCAAATGTAGGCGGTTGCATTGCTATTAAATACAGAAATTAGCTGAATAACAACAAAAAATCAGCACTGCTTGCTTAAGGCTCATCTGTTTGTTTTATCTTCCTGTAATGGTCATATGATATCTGCTTGATGAATCAGTGAAGGACACACGACCCTGAAGAGCGAAGCTTGAAAAAAAAAAACATGAGAAGCTACATCACTTTCTAAATGCTTTCACTTTAATCCATCCACTTTACACTCCAACAGTTGCATTAAGAGATTAAAACAAAGTCTGGAGTAGATCAAAATGTTTCCTTTTTTAAAGCTCAATTTCGCAAAAATTGTGTGGACATAAGACATATTTGTAACAAGAGCCTGACATTTTTAAGATGTGACTGCACTACTGTGGTGCAAGAGGCCAGCTCCTCAATTATTCACATAGACCTTAATCTCCATTGACCACCATGTTAAATTGCACAACTTTGAGGCAGAAATCAACACATTTACTTTTTTTTTGGAAGTGCACTAAAACAAAGTAGATTTTATACAAATAGAAATATTTTGTTGATATTCGAGACCACGGTATAATTTATGTGTTAAATTCTTAGTAAGTAAACTGCCTTCATGACCAGAATCCTTCAGTAAAACACGGTGGTGGCACTATCATGGTATTGGTCTAATTCAAAGCTTCTGGGTCAGGAAGTCTTAATTAGCATAGATCCAAAAACAAATTCTGAATTACACCACTGAATTATAAAGGAATACGTCAGGAGCTCTGTGTATAAATTAAAGTCTAAATAGAAAAACAGAAACAGTTGTACAAAAAATAATATCCTTTTATGAAAATTTAATTTAAAGTTCTCATCTTACGCCAACAAAATTACTGTGGAATAAAATGTGAGAAAACCCAGACACTGCAGAGGTGAGGCTATCCTGTATGGAGCCGAAAAGCAGAGCTGATCAACCGTTTCTGTAAACTTTAAAACAGAACAAAGAACTATCTTAATATTAAACTATTAGCTTGAATTTTATTTGCAAAAATATTTGCTTACTCTAAGGCAGCATTGTCTAGTTCTTAAAATCCTCCGACTACCACTGGCAAAAACCAGTCACAGTAACTTTACATCACAGGCCAATCTTCTCTTGTGAAAACCGTTTACAGGACTGTGGCATATATCAACAATGATGAAACTAGCTCACATAGCCACAGTGAACATGATGCCAGAGACGGTTAAGAGACTCAAGAAAGTAATAAGAAAATGAAAGAATGTCCAAGTACTTCAAGATAAATCTTGATTAGCATTGTAAAAGCAATTTAACCTCCACACCTATTGAGGGTTCACTGAGATAAGAATAACTAAAGTTACTTTGTGGTACTTCAAGTTGTAGTTTTTGCCACAACAAACATCAAAGTTTCATATACTTTGCCACTGAAAGATAAGAAAGATTGTCTACTTAAAAAAAAAAAAATCATCAAGCAAAATATTTACCATTAGTAATATAAATGGGTTGTCTTTAACTACTTATGAACCCTGTGTGAAAATCCAGTGCTGTAGATCACATAGCTAAATAAAAATACATAATTCCAAAGAATACATAAGCTTTAACTGTATTTACAAGTTGTTCTGCAGTACCTGGAAGTGCCTCTGGAAAGACGGGTTGGGGATTTGGTGGGGCTTCAACAAGTCTTTTAGATCTCCATTCTCATCTTTATCGATCAGCATCATAGAGTCAATGAGAGAGTCGACAACTGACAGCTGCGCATCTGAAAAAGGCACAAAACACCAGATGTTGGTCAGGTCCATTGGAAAATATATTAGATGTTCTGGCATTTTTTTTTTCCTCTTAGGGTTAGGTTTAGCCTAATCCTAACCCTACTAGTCGCAGCACCCGTTCTGACCACATTGGGCAGTATATCACAAGAAAGTTCATATGTCAGCCCAAGGTGCAAGACCAAGTCTCAACCATCTAAGTTCCACCTTCAGGTTCATAGAAAAATAAGATTCATGCAGTTCTTGGACTGACCACTAGAGGCTGGCTTCAAAAGCAAGTCAATCTCCATTGACTCCCATGTTAAAATGTCCAACTTTAGAGCAGAAATAAACATATTTTCAGCCTGGTTCAAAAAACCATTTTGGTCTCAATCATTTGATTTCCTATTTATGACAACTCTGAGGGGGGTTAATTTTTTTTGTACCATGCCAGGAGAATTTATACAAAACTTATTTCTAATATGATTGATTGACAGTTGACTCAGACAATGGCAAGTCATTATTTCCTCATTCATAATCGTCATACTACCACTCTTAGTGAAGCAACCATCCGCTTGTATTAACTCAGCGTCAGCTAAGCACAACGGTCATTTTTGATCTCGCCATTTAGTCAACGTATTCAACGGTGTTTTGCTCTGTAAATGTCTGACGGCAGCTCTGAAGATATTTTGGCAGAGTTTGGCTGAAGGAGCTGGGAGCAAAGTTCCTTGTTCCAGGCTGCTTTTACTGCTTTTGGTCTGTTCAAACTTATTTATTTTTAATTTGTTAAAAGTTCACTTTGACTAATTCTAGAAAAACAGTGGTCTTTTGTTGTGAATCAAAAATTGATTTAGAATCAAATTGTCCCTCGGGACTACATTACCTGATGGCCTGATCTTTTTATTGTTCTCTAGAGAAGGAAATGTAAAGTGTCTGAGGTCTTCATTGAAGGGCAGCTGGACGTACAGCAGACACTGCAGAGGGTGAGAGGAGGGTTGTTAGCCAAGTGGGATTCGACTGTAAATACTGCTGAATGGAGGAGCAGCAATTTCAGGTCCATGATCTGACCTCGTAGTCCGGCTTGATACATGGGAAAGCTGCGCCCACTTGTGGGTTGCTGCGCTTGTCGTAGGCGTAACGCACTATGGCCACCATTTTGAGTTCATCCAGTGCACGAATAAGAGCCGACAAAGCCACTCCTGCATGCTGCTCAGACAGAGAAGCAGAACCAAACAGAACGGGTCATTATCAACATGTGGCGACCACCAACATACCAGATCATCCAACTCTCACCTCATCGTCCCTGGGAGCAAATATCTTGACGACCTGTCTTCCCATGAATTGATGCCGAAGTACCTGCAGACAAAGAATTTTTAAAAAATGAATAAATCATGAAACACAAAGCAGCTAAAGAAATGTCAAAAAAAAAAAATCAGTCTTAATGTCTTTTCCTTTTTATATGCCATGTTGAATCACAGTGACACAATAAATATGCTCATTACCAAATTCTGTTTGGTGAAAGCCAGTACAGCAAAGCACTTCCCATCATGCTTGTATTTCATCTGCTCTTGGTCAACTTTGGAGAAGGGAACGATGTCGCTTCCATAACGAAAACCTGCCAACAAAATGGAGGTAAATCAACTAAATGTTGAAAAACAAAAGAACCAACAACTTCACAGACTTCACCTCACCTTGAATGGTGTCATCCTTCTGCACCTCTGTCTCATTGTCATCATCCAGGCAGTAGACCGTCTCTCTCTTCACGTCATCCTTCCGGTTAGTTTGAGCATCAACTGTGGTCCATGTTTTCTTCAGACCCTCTTCAGTCACCTGCCGGAGTATCAATTTTATGTTAGGGTTATGTAAGCTTTATTGATTAGGCCATCACCAGTATATTTGCCTCAACTGCCAAATTGCTGTGAATAAGAAGGGGTAGACTTTAAAAATAATCACCCAGTAGAGAAATCTCTTCATCAATCAATAGATTCTGAATATTCACTTAATGTAAATTATAATCAAGTGCTTTTAATCTTTAACTTACTGCTTTGTAGCCAACAATGCGGATGGAGAGAGAGCTACCAATAGTCAGTTGGCAGGGCCAGGTCACTGGTCTCCTCTCAATCCGTGTGAACATACAAAGCTGCTCAATTGCATTCCTGAAACAGGAATAAAGTAAATAAAATAGAGGATTGTGATTCCATGCATTGCAAGACATTAACTATTTTATAATGTGGACAGAGCTGTGTTTTTCAGAGGCAAAAACATCACCAGGAAAAAAAGAAATGAGATATGAGGGAAGAAAAACAAAACAAAACAAAACAAAAAAAACACAACTCCACCTGAAAGTGTAAATTTGATCCAGGCCCTCCTCTTCATCCAAGCTTAGCATTATATGTTTCACCATGTCCAGACCGTTCTTTTGTTCCCTGGAAAGACCTTTGCCAGTGCCTGGATGACCAGGGTCTCTTCTGTCCTCTTCTCCTGGACCTTCCTCATCCTCCTCTTTCTCCACTGGGAAAGGCAGACTGGAAATCAAAATGTTACAGTTAAGGACAAAAAAAACAAAACAAAAAAAACATCACAAATGAACAAATAAACTGATCAACTGTCATAAAATTATAAGACTTCACAATGAATCATTATTCAGAACACACCAGTCTGTTAACAGATGTTACTTTACTTTAAAGTAGCTGTTGAGTAAATCAGTAAAATGGTGTTTGTTTATACTAACATAACTAGCATAATGCCAACATGCTAATATAACCACATGGTGCTGGCGTCATGCTAATGCATTAGCATCCAAGCATGCTAGAATATTTAGCATATTGCTAATAATTCTTTCATGCTAATCTAACTAACATGCAGTTAGCATAACGCTAACATGTTAGCATGTTAGTATGCTAATGTTCTAACGTTAATAGCATTATGCTAATAAGCCAAACATTATCAGAAACAATAAACTCTAAAACTTTAATTATTGCAGCCATTTTAAGAAGACATGATGGGATTCGTTTGAGCCTTACAAGAACTGCAGCGTGATGTTCGCTTGTTTCAGGTTTTCTATAATGACATCCAGTTTGTCTGGACTCGCCTGGGTGTTGAGGTCCGTCAGGAGGACAATGTTGAGACGATCATACTTCTTCCCTCTTAAAAAGACATCAGCAAAATCTCTTGAGTATAATCAGAACCAATGGTGTTATTAATTGGTGAACTGTGCATATTAATGAGATAGAAGCAGTTTCTTACTGAGTTTCTGTCTGAAGAAGATCCATGCTGACCACAAGAGCATCCAGCCCTGTTAAACTCTAGTTAAGGAACTCTTGATGTTTGAAGACACAAGAGAGCATCTGACTCAGCAAAAATTAGTGGATTTAGGACATACAAGCATCACCTTAGGAGGAACTGTTTAGACAAAAAAAGACTGACCAAAGAGTAAGTTTAACATCCAAAAGTTAGAAGATAATACAATACATTTTGAAACAAATTTCCACTGTAGCAAGTGACACACAAACTTAAAAGCCCACTATTATATCTCATTCACACTGGATTAGAACTATGTGGGGACCTGAAGTAATTTGTAATAATTATGGAGGAGCTCTGTGAATTTTGTTCAGTTCAAATGTGTCATGTCTGGGACTTGTAAAGTAAAAATGCTCCATGCAAAGTACCTGCCCTATTTCAGCAAACACGTAAGTCATGAGATAGTTTTAATCCCATGCACATGCACATCTCAGTAGTTTAATGATATGCAAGCAGAAAGCTTTTATTTTTTTTTAAATTACTCTCCTCACCTTTTCTGTCTCTTTTCCAGCATAATTATGGCAGATGTGGTACATGGTGTGATTTATATTGTGTCCACCACTTATAGCATAACAAGAAGATTTTTGGACAAATAAACATAAGGAAATTAATCAAAATTAAGATTCACATGGGCATCCCTCATCAAGCTCAAAGAACCTCTCACAGCACAAAACTTTGACGCTTTAACGAAAACCCTGATTACATTTACTACTAAGTTTACTGTCACCATGGCAACTTTGGCACACAGTCCAACAGATTATTTTCCAATTTTGTCACCTGTCATGTGTTGCGTAGTCACTGAAACCTAAATGTATAGTCTCTAATCAGATGCTTTTAACTCAATATTCAAAGATTACAATACATTTCATGAAAGGGCTAACTTTATTTGTAAGGCCTCAAGGTCACTTCTGAGGAGTAATTTCTGTAATTACAGACATTGATCCCCAGAAATACATACAGATATTGTCTCTAAACACAGGCGGTGGAGTGTAATTTCAGAATTACTGCAGGTCCAGAGGTAATTTTTGTGCAGTGCAAAAAGTACATTAGAAAGGTTGTCTGATAGTGAGTGAGCATCTTAAACTGAATTTCCTTGAAAGTGTTCATCACTTTGTTGTTATTGTAAGTACCTCTAGAAATATTTTTGTTATTTATTTATTTATTTTATCCGTTTATTTTGCAAAAATTGAATTGATATGAATGTCTTTTTAGGAAGCAGCATACATTTTACTTTAATAAATTGCAGTATCAAACTTGATTTTAAAAGAAATGAAAGCAAAAATCCAGTGAACATCAAGAACTAAGACAGCAGATTGCATAAAAAATAACTACTTGTCAGAAAATAGGAAAAAGTCATTCTCCTACTCCACATTTTGCTTCATTAAATCCAATATACCTTTAATAGCTTTTTGCCTACAGACAGTAATCAGTATTGATGAGAAAGGATACAATCTGCCTGCTGACTTTCTGGGTGGATCTGACGTTCAATTTCCTCCAGCAGCTCAAAGTCTGGTGTCATAAGGTGACGACGCACCATAATATTCTGGTACATGCCATCTTGGTTCAGACTGTTGTCAGTGGAGTCTGTGCCAAACAGGACTAAGGCCAGTTCATCCTTTGATTCTTTGAAAACCTGTTTAAAAAAAAAGAAAAAAAAAGTATTAATGCAGGCAGAAGATGACATCAGTAACCTTTCTCCTGACAGTGATTTAGGGTCATGCTTTGTCTTACAGATGTGAGACTGTACCTGGCGCTGGACAAACTTCTGGATGACCTTTTTAGAAAGATCAAAAGGAGATTCTTCCCCAGGACCAGTGTTGGATGTGGAGAAGCCCACATCCATGCACAGGACCAAAGCTGACTGCAGAGAGCAAAAAAGCTCAAACAAATACAACTCAGTTCAAAAATACTTAATCTCTGCCAGGAAATTAATTAAGTCAATCTTATCAAACAGGTTTGATAAACACTTCTAGAGTGAAATGCTTCACGTATTACCTCAAGAACAAACTTTTTACATATTTCAGTCTTTACTTTTATACCAAATGTTCTCATGCGATGGTTAAAGTGATCATAAACTTTGAGCTTTATGGACTAGTGTTCAACGTCAAAACATGTCTCAACATGCCTCCGAAATTCAGCGAACCAAAAATATTTCTGAACGGTTCTGAAACAAACGCTTAAACGCAGAATCATTATAGCACAAATTCCGACAAGTTTGTCATCAGTGATTTTAGGCAGCTAAGAGAAAAATAACTTACTTTTGCACCTGCCATCTTCTACTTTTCCCTCCACTGAGGTGTACGTGTTACACTGTTATGGTTCCGGAAAGAAACTGTTGATCGCAGCAGCCAGGAACAGAAATAAAGTTCCTTTTTAAATCATGATCTTTCTTCTCTCTCTCTCTCTCTCTCTCTCTCTCTCTCTCTCTCTCTCTCTCTCTCTCT
>JAOWBL010002916.1:2548-12959 GCA_028564865.1 Zenarchopterus dispar | reverse complement strand
TTAACAATAAGTGCACGAGTGTCCCAGCCGCGTCCACGTCAGCTGCTCGACGTGGACTTTCCCCTGGATTCTGGCGATGCCAGCGTAAACCTGCTCTCTGAGCATCTGACTCTCTTTATTGGGCTTTATTTTTTAAATGACAGTTGAAATGACGACTAAAAAGATGTTTGCTAAACACCAGATACAGCGTGGAAGTGACAACAATGTGTTTAAGAGGTTAAACAAGAATACTCCTAAAATGTTACTCATTAATATGTGGATTTACTGTAAATGTCTAATAGAACTGCAAATAAAGGTAAAAAGATGAAGATGCAAAACAAAACTTGTAATCTGATGTTGACAGCATGAGGCCTGTGGTTGAATAAAGGGTCTTATGTTTGTGGATTATTATTATTTGTATGATTTTATTTTTAAAGCAGACGTGTTATGGAAATACATTTCTGTAAAATTTGCTTGAGAGTTTTTTTTCTGGTTGTCAAAAGTGACTTATAGATTAAAAAAAAAAAAACTCTAGACATGATTCAATCCTGGCACTCTTGTTTTTGTTTGTTTTTTTCCTTTTTTTTTTTTTTTTTTGCTGCCTCCTAAAACTGAGATGTTGTTTTGAGAGATGTTGAGCCTCGTAGGATGTTGTGACGTCACAGACCAAAACAACACTGTTAAAAACAACACAACCAAGACAGAAGGGGGTGGAGTCCAGTGGTAACTCCTCCCCTTTGTAGTTATTTAATAAGGAATGTGAGTATAAATTTAACATATCTAAACCATGTGAAATACTTTATTAGTAAAGTGGTAAGTTTGTTGAATTTTAATTTCTGACATGAATTTTCTTTAAAGAAGCTAGATTGTGGTATTTTATATGTAATTTGAGGATTTTCTAGAAAAGGGGCGGGGCCAGGAGTAATCACCAGTCATGGGTAGGGGGTGGGACTACAGGTGATAAACATATTATTTATCAAACTGATCCAGTTCTTATATTTGTTCTAATAATTTGAGTCCAGTCCACGTTCACAACCTGAGTGGGATTCTGACTCCAACAACACGGATGAGTTGGAGGAGTTGAGGTCATTAACTGTTGAACATTTACAGTTGATAGTATGTTAATAAGTTAAAAAAATGTGTATTTAGGCAGCAGGAGTTGCTGAGAAGCAGTTAGCGCTGGTCACTGGCGAGCCTCCAAGAACTCGACCAATCAGAAAAGACTTGAGACAAGTCCGCTCATTGTCAGAAAAAGTCCCTCTGATTCTCAGTTTGTCTTTCAGAGATCATTTAATCAGGAGTTAGTCTGAGCCCAGAGAGGTAGAGAGGATGAAACTGGACAGTTACTGGTTTCAGGAGAGCCAGTGATGCTTCAGAAATTCTCTTTGGTTCTGCGCAGAAATGACTAGTTGAGTCGTTTGTTTTGCTCAGAAGCATTTTTCTGGTTCCGAGTGGGTCTGCATCCGTGTTCCGACTCTCTCTCCCGTGTTGGAGGAGCAGAGAGGAGGCTGTGAGGTAATAGTGCGCAGGAGGGGGTGGAGGAGAGAGAGACGGGATATAGGACGGGCATCGAGCGGAGCTCCGGCTTCAGACTGCTGGGATCCCGGTCGCCGCTCGGCTCTCTCCAGACGCATCAGGTCAGTAACGCCGCCACGCCGGGGAGGGGCGGCGGGGAGGTGGGTGGGTGGGGGGCTCTCCTTTCTTTCAGGCTTCTTTGTGCTTCTTTCTGCTGCAGCTCGGGGTGAAGGGGAGGACTGCGAGGGTTTTCCTCTTCCTCTGTTTTTGTGTGCGTGTCGCCGCGCATGCAGGCGTCCAGGCGACGGAAGGCTGCAGGTACCTGCAGCTTCACCTGGATGTTTGCTGCACTGCAACACGCGGAAACGGCTCGGCAGGGGAGGAGCGCGCCTTGTGCACAAAGCGCGGGGTTTGTGGGAGTTTACACACCCGGGTGCAGAAACTGCGGATGGTGCCCCCACCTCCCTCCCCTCCGCCGGTCCTTTTCCATCCAGGTGAAGGCGGATCTTGCATCTTTTACCGCCATATGTCGCCCGAATCGGTACAAGTGATTAGACAGGAGGAGGATGGAGAGGAGAAGGTGGAGGAGGAGGAGGGGGCGGAGGCTGTGGGTTTTGCTGTTTTCTTTTCTGAACATGATATTTGGGGAGGAGGCTGCTGAGGGAGGAGGGCCTGGCCGGCTCCGGTCCTCCGCAGTGCCGTCACCACCTCCACCAGCATCAGCACCACCACCACCAGCACCACCACCAGCAGCAGCAGCAGCATGTCGGCTGCTGATGGATGGTGGAGAGTCTGAATTATTTATAGCAGCCAGAGCATCGATCAGCTTTATGTAAGGCGCCCCGGGGCTGAGGAGGGCTGCCGGAGTGGAAGGCGTTGTTTGTGCGCTAAGGAAGCCCCGCTCCAGATCAATAGTGTGTGTCCCCGTGCACGCGCCTCTGCGTGTTTCATAAACGTGTGTGTGTCCGTGGAAACGGGTGAGATCCCCACCTCCCCAATAATGAAAAAAAAACCCAGCCATGTTTTTATTTCCATGAAAAGCTGATGATACAGTTTCATTTTGATGAAAAATAAAAGCTGCTATAAGTAATCAAGATGCCACATCATGAATAAATAAATAATTTATTTATAAATAATTTATACCTAATAAAAGTCATCTGAGTGTCGTGGGTAGTGAAGTGGGCTTTAGTATCACGCTAACACGTTATGGAGGAAGTTTTGGGTCCATTTTTCTTTACAACGTTCATCCACAGCCCTTTTAAGGTCCCGTTAAATCAGGTTGAAAGAATCCCCCCTCCACCCCCGTGATGGACAGCGTGTGTGGAAAGTTCCCACTCAAATGTTCTGTAAGACCCAAACAACAAAAGCACTTGGTCTCATTTGTGTCTGGGACGTCCTTCCAGGAGTCCGGTGGCTTGTTCCGATGCGGGTTTCTGAACCTCAGACGTTCTTCCAGGTTCTCCAGACAGAAGAACCTCTCGTGACAGCCCGTCAGATTCTTCTGTCCTGGACTTAAACGTTCAGCTGGCGTGGCGGGGCAGAAAGGCTCCGACATGTCACTGATCTGTGTGGGGGAGATTATCCGACTGTTTTTGCTGAGAGATTTATTTAAGGCATTAAAACCGTCTAATTAGGTTTAAAGGTACTTGTTTATGGTTTGTTTATGGACATAAACCTCCTGAGAGCAGGTCCTGCATGTGTGAAGGTTTCTGGCTTCTTCTCATCGAGGATGGATTTCATGGATTACTGTAATATACCAAAGTTTGGTTTTAATTTTTATACTTTTTTGAGCACTTGTTTATGTGTTTACACCGGCCGCTCTTCTTTTGTTTTCCTCTCACTGTTTTGTCACCAACGACTGAGAGAA
The DNA here is from genome assembly GCA_028564865.1 of Zenarchopterus dispar. Lineage (NCBI taxonomy): Eukaryota > Metazoa > Chordata > Actinopteri > Beloniformes > Zenarchopteridae > Zenarchopterus > Zenarchopterus dispar. The sequence continues at coordinate 9,598 of JAOWBL010002916.1, read as the reverse complement.
AGAACTTCTCATGCTGACATGATGCTGTCAACCCCGGCTGCTGCAGGCGTCCCGTTGAAGACCGCGACGCGCTGCGGTGCATCCAAAACACGCCTGATTAAAATGCCACGGGCTGAAATCCCATGAGGCTTAGCGGCGCTCTCCTGTTAGGAGCAGGAGAGAGATCGAACCAGACATGAAGCTGCAGTCAGAGCAGTACCTGCAGCCTTCACCTGTGTCTGGATCCTCCACCTTTATCTGCAGCCTCCATCTGTATCTGCAGCCTCCACCTGTGTCTGGAGCCTCCAACTTTATCTGCAGCCTCCTTCTGTATCTGCAGCCTCCACCTGTGTCTACAGCGTTCACCTGTATCTGCAGCCTCCAACTCCAGGAAAGCCTGTATCTGCAGCCTCCACCTGTGTCTTTAGCCTCCACCTGTGTCTTTAGTCTCCACCTGTATCTGCATCCTCCATCTGTGTCTTTGGCCTCCACCTGTGTCTGCATCCTCCATTTGTGTCTTTAGTCTCCACCTGTGTCTGCATCCTCCATCTGTGTCTTTGGCCTCCACCTGTATCTGCATCCTCCATCTGTGTCTTTGGCCTCCACCTGTATCTGCATCCTCCACCGGTATCTGCAGCCTCCACCTGTATCTGCATCCTCCATCTGTATCTGTGGCCTCCACCAGTATCTGCAGTCTCCACCTGTGTCTTTAGTCTCCACCTGTGTCTTTGGCCTTCACCTGTGTCTTTAGCCTCAATCTGTGTCTGCAGCCTCCACCTGTGTCTGCAGCCTCCACCTGCAGCTGTGCTCACAGGAAGTGCACGGCCGTGGCGGCAGCAGAGCCTTAACTCAACTGTCAGCATCTCACAACCGGAGCGGAGAGAAAGTGGAAAGCTGCAGCCGCGTTAATGGCTGCCAACAATTTCCCACCTCAATAATTACCATGTCAAGTGTCAGTGTTGCCGCGTTGTGTGTCAGTTCATAAATGATCCTCCAACACAGAACAGGATAAGGACCTGTGTTAATCACGGAGCTGTTTATGTGCAGGCAGAAACACTCACTCACTGCTGATTTTAGTTTGAGGAGGACTTGTCCCAGGACGTAACGGGAGACAACGGTTTTGTTCTCATTTCAGACAGAAAAACTGCTTTTATGTATTTTATTGAATGTAAAGGTTGATCTATTCAGGGCTGCCTTGAGCTGGAGTGTGGAGGGATTTTCCTGGAGTTGGAGGCTCGGTGGTTTGATTTCCAGCCCTCCGGTTTCTGGAGGTGTAAACGAGACACCGAACCTCCACTTTGCTCCTGATGTCCTCGTCGTGAGGGACACGTTTGTGAGCTGCTTTGACATTTTTCTACGTTTTCCCGTCACACTCACTGTTCTGAATGATGATCGGACTTTTTCTCCACGTCGTCGTGGGTGACGTTCCTCTGCTGCGTCTTTACTTATGACAAATGTTACATCGCCTGACTGAGTGAACGCCGTCTTCTGTAGCTGTGAGTGTTATCGAGAGGAACTCTGTCGTCTCAGCGTGTCCACAGGAAGTCCCCGTGGGGGTGGTGGACACTTGCTGCTTGGCTGAACATGAAGGTGGTCTCCAGCAGGTCTTCCTCACTTTGATCGGAGTTCTTCTGAGCGGTGGTGTAACTGAGGGTGTTTGTAGTATCCTCCACCTCTGAGTGGAGGATCCCCACTGTAAACATAAACAAACCAAAGACGGGGGCTGGATAAACGTCCTGCTGTGAGCGTGAGGTTCTGGCCCGTTAGGAGGACAAGTCGGGTTCTTCTGGTCTGGCTCAGTTTGGTCCGTCGTCCTGGAAGACAGAACTCTCATCTTTCACTCGTTCGCCTCTTCAGGCGTCTCGTTTCGTCAGTCGGTGCTCTTGGGTGGTGCTGTTGTGAATGAAAGAGCACCACCCAACTATTTCAGTAGAAGTATCCGACTTCTGATGGTGTTTGGTGGTGTAAACGTATCGGACCTGGTGGATACTGTATCTGATCCACGGACACTGATTCCCACTGGGGCGCTCATGAATCTGGTTTTGGATCACAGTTATCATCTTTTGTATTTGTGTGTGTGTGTGTGTGTGTGTGTGTGTGTGTGTGTATTTTTGATCAGATCTGACCATCATTTACCAACGATGAACATCATTCAGACATACGAACAGTCAGAACTTGTTTTTGTGCAGCGACCGCTAAATCTCTTTGGATCCATTTAAAAAGCGGAACAAAACCAGAACCGGCGCAGAAGTGTAAAGTAAGTGTGAGTTAGGAGTGTGAGGGTGCTGGAGGCATGAGGAAGGTGGTGTTGGCTGAAGAGAGGAATCTTCAGGAGGCAGAGAGTAAAAACACTCAGTCCAGGAGCGTCCGAGTGGACCACCGCTCATCTCCAAGTCCACTCGGAGTCTCCCAGCACGGCCTGAAGGGTGGTCAGTGGTCTGATCACAGCGGCGCTGGGGGTGGTGGGGGGCAGAAAAACGCCGTTCGCTGCAGGAGAAGAAAGTCAGTGATCTGAAAAAGTGCAGCGAGCTCGGAAGTGCTCGAGAACTTCCCACTCTGAGTTTATGTCACGGAGAACTTGAGGGGAAAAGTGTCCCTTTTTCTGCAGTGGCTGTGGGCTAGAAGGCCATTACAACAACTCATTAAATGTGACATGTCAGCCTTGCAAGAAGAGATTACTTTTCCAGATTTCATGAACTGCTGTATTTACATAAAATAATCCAACGGGGGCGTCCCCACATGACCTGCATCTGTGTCTTCTTCCGTCCTCGTCGGGACGTCTTTATGTAAACAGCAAAAGCAGAGAAATGTACCAAAGCCTTTTAGTTTGACTTTAAAGTTTGAGCTCCGGCAGATTTTATTAGGATTCATTATTTATGTTAATGTAAGTTGTAACGTTAGGATGGAGGTAGGGTTAATAACCACTTACAGAATTATAGTCAACCTTTGGAAAATACCAGATATCACATCTGAGATCCAGCAGGACAAACCTTCATTCAACTAGAAAACAACTTTAACCTGCTTATCCTTGACTGAATAAACACTTTAATCAGGGATTTAAACTCTTATTTCTAAATATTCTGAATTTAAAAAAGAAAGAAAAACAACTGAAACCACCATGTTTCACAAATGGTGGACCACTCTAATGTTCTGGTCTCATCTAAACCCAACTTCCAAATAAATACGTTGTTTGTTTTCAGACATGTTGTTAAAGCTCAACAGCGGTGAGAAGAAAAACAAACTTTAAAATCAGACATTTTAGAATCAGTTTTATCTTGATAATTGGACCACATGTGACGTTTGAAGGACGACATTCTTGAGTGAATATAGCTTAAAACTAAATTTGACTTTCTCTTTCACTCTTCTCTCATCCACTTTTACTTCTGCTTGTTTTTAAATCTTCGGATCATATTTTACTTAACAAAGCCTCACGAAGGACTTGAATTGTCCTTGAGCTATTTCTAAAATTTGACTTTGAGTGCAAAGTTTCCAGAAAGTTTCCAGAACTGAGCTGAAACGGTTTCCTTGGAGCCGAATCCAGAACTCTGGAGTCGGAGAAGATGCCAAGAGTTACAGCGTTGGGAAGGAGTTAAAAGGAGTTAAAACGAAAAGACGCAGAAGTCATTTAACGAGAAATTAAAATGACCACTCAGGACGAGGAGACGTCCACGAGGAGCTGGACGTCCCGGTGCCCTGTCAGCGATAACCTCAAGTCTTGCCACGGTGGGAGAAGGACGCCGGTCCACAGAGCCACAGAGCCACAGAGCCAGTCCTGGTTCTTTCCTCCTGCAGGGTTTTTGTCAGAGAAGTGGGTGGAGGATTTAATCTTTTTACATGTTACGCTGTAGTTGGAGGAGGCTCCTCCCACGTCTCATCTTCCTGTTGCTTCCCAGCTCGGTGAAAGAGTCCGGAGCGCCGGGGGAGGCCGGGGGGATCCGTGTCAGCGGTCACGTGACCTGTGACCCTGATTAGGGCAGAGATGAGTCCAGGCTGGGTTAAAGGTTCAGCCCGCAGTTCTGACGCTCATCGTTGTTTGTTTGTTTGTTTTTGTTGACAGCTTCGCTCCGAGACCCTACAAATGTTTGATAGAAAAATCAGTTCTTCTTTCTTTCACTTTGGGTTTGTTTTTTTCTCGCTGCGGAGACTTTTGTTCGGATCTCACCTTCACCGTCATCTTCACCTGTGTTTTCTGGTTCCTGCTGTTTTTATTTTTATTTTGTTTTCCTACAACCAACATCTCTTAGTCTTTTCAGTTCTTTTAGCTGATTTTCTCCAAAGTGTCAAAGTTTAAAGTCAAATAGGTTTTTAATCATTATATTTCCATGAAAAGCAGAAAATCTGAAACTGTCTGATCCTTCATATCCAATCAATGTAACTAAAGTAAAAAAACAATTCAATGTGCCCACTTTAGAGGCAGAAACCCCCATTTAAATCCACTTTGTTTTTAAAGTTAAATATTTGACAGATTTCAGTTATAGAGACAACTTTTTAACACCTTTGTGATCGATTCTGGCAAAGATAAACACAAATTTATTTGAAGTTGCTAAAATACTGGATTTCATTTGGATGACTGAAACTTCTCTGATCACATCTGAAGCTGCTTCCTAACAGAGCTCTGGTCTGAACTCGGTCGGGTTCGGTCTGGTGGTGAAACTGTCCATCTGTCTGTTTGTCTGAGCCCCCCCACCCCACCCCCACTCAGGTTCACCGACTCGATGACTCACATGAAAACTGAGTCACTGACGCCGTTCTGGCTCATTACCGAGTCTCGCACCTGAGTTGGATTTCATTTTTGTTTCCCATTAGATGACTCACAGTAAAATATTTGACATTTATTGCTTCTTAATGACCACTCAGATGTTTAATGGACTTTTGGTGAGCGTGGAGTCTGGGTTGCTGGGTGACATTTGCACCTCTTCATTTGCTGCTAAAACGACTCAACTCCCTCCTAGTTTCAGTCTGCAGTTTTAATAAATATCCAGCTCCTCACTGATGCCTCTTAGAAGTCCAAATCCTCTTGTAAAGGCTCAAACCTGAGTCCAGTTTTTATTTGAGTCAGACGGGTTCAGGCGTTTGCTTCTAGCGCTTTTATGTTCCTGCTCCTCGGAAACTCGGCTGAAGTCTGGAGCCTGCGTGCTGGTTTTTTTTTTTTTTTTTTGAGCCTGCCTGTTGTTGACGTCCTCCTCCCCTCAGCTGTCGTCCTGTCGCTGATGCAAAGTGCCTCCGTTGCCCTAGCAACGACCCTTTGGCACCTGTTGCCGTGGACGGCCGTGTTGGCGTTTGCCAGTCGGCGACGTGGGGGCTGACTTGGGGGAGAAGGCAGCTTGTGAAGCAGCGGGGGAGGGGGGGCTGTGGTGAGAGTGGTTTTATCTCACCCCACTCATGATTTAGATGCTCTTTATTATCTTTGCTCCCAGGTTTTAGTCTTCAAGGCAGCTTTTCAAGCTCCTCACAAGTCTGCCGAGTTTCTCCAGCCGATGACAAATGTCAGAACACGTGTTGTTTACAAGTGCACTAAAAGAAAAAAAAACAGTTGAAATGATGGTTAAATCAAGCTGGAAGGACAGTCGTCCTGGAGGAGAAACTGCAACAGATCTACGAGAAGAGATCTTTTATTTGATCGGATATTAGACACGATTTAACAAATAAAAGAAAACAAGTTGCCAGGTCTGTTCACCAGATCAAATCCTAATCAATACACAAACTGGAAACAGGAGTTAAAGAGATCTTTTCCTGAACTTCTGCAGATGGACCCGACACACCTGGCACACTTTTTTGGAGCCGTTTTGAAAAACTCAACGAAATTTAAAAAAAAAAAAAAACATGTAAAGTTCATGTTTAGCGCGGGATCAGGAGAGGTAATCCAGAGGATGAAGTGATCCACCCGTCATGCCTACTCTCGCCCACACAAACCCCACGTCTCACTGCGTGACTCTGCCTAAAACAAACACACACCTGCCTTCCACACGCTTCATGTCTTTGAGATTAGATGGAAGATTTGATCGATTCTCTGAGACTTTGCGCTCAGCGATACTAGTGTGATCCTTCGTCAGGTACATCAGGGTTGCTCTGGTTCATCCTCAGAAGTCTGAAGACAGGTAATCCAGAGATTAAGGAAGACAAACGTAAGCTTTTGATTTCTGAATAAATCAAATTAAATGATCATGTGACCCACGCTGCAGCCAGAAAGCATCGTTTCACTTCTCTGATGACTGAAGTTTCTCACTTTAGTTGAAACAATCTTTTCATTTGGAGAAAACTGTGATTGGTGAAGAGAAGGAAACAATCTGTGTTTCTTGTGAAGCTCGGAGAGCTTGGTGTCCCCTGATCTGGGACCAGGAAGTGGCACCTCCGCTCTCCAGCCTGGTCTGGACTGATCCCCTCATGTCACCCCTCAGAAAACACACGGATTTATTGTTCAATCAGCCTCGTAATGAATCCCACTACCCACAATCCCCAGCTAATTAAGTGTGCGGCGGGTTCCACCGTGGAGTTAAATAAGCTGCGTCCGGCCGACACGGAGAGCAGCTCGCCGCTAATCCCAGCGACCGTGGGTTTTTTTTTTTTGTTTTTTTTTTGGCGTGCAGGACGTCGTTCTGTCGGGGCGTCGCTCTGAGCGCTCTCTGGTCCTGTTCAACACGCCGCCGTCGCTGCGGTTACCACGGAGCTCCTCACGCTGTCAGCCGGCGACAGGAAACGCTGCTGAGCACCATGTCGTGTTGGCAGCGTGACAGAAACCCGAAACAGCAAAGAGGTCATAGATCAGAACCAGGCCACGGCTATAAACGGACCGGGCAGACTAGCTTAGAACCAGGCCACGGCTATAAACGGACCGGGCGGTCTACCGTAGAACCAGGCCACGGCTATAAACGGACCGGGCGGTCTACCTCAGAACCAGGCCACGGCTATAAACGGACCGGGCGGTCTACCTCAGAACCAGGCCACAGCTGTAAACGGACCGGGCGGTCAACCGTAGAACCAGGCCACGGCTATAAACGGACCGGGCGGTCTAGCTTAGAACCAGGCCACGGCTATAAACGGACCGGGCGGTCTACCGTAGAACCAGGCCAC
>JAOWBL010002915.1:0-12965 GCA_028564865.1 Zenarchopterus dispar | reverse complement strand
TATATATATATATATATATATATATATGTGTGTGTGTGTGTGTGTGTGTGTGTGTGTGTGTGTGTGTGTGTGTGTGAAAAAATCAGTTTATGTTGAATTTTCAGTAACAGATTCCTCTTTCTTTACCGCAATTCATAACTAGAGTCTGTATATAAGGTTTATTGTTATTATCTGATTTCATATTTGATGTTTGCTTATTCATTTATTATTTATCGTTCTTGTTTTTCATTTCATTAACATACATTAGGTTTTTTCTACTCTCGTACTTTGTAACACACTGGACTTGCCCTGTATACTTTGCCATCTAGCGCTTACAGGATGAGCCTTCAGATATGAATGTTCTCAGACATAAATATCTTTGATATGAATATTTTATCTTGGTCTGTAAACAGATAAACTGAGCAGTAATACAGCACTTACTCGGCCTGGCCCAGCTGGACCTGATTGTGTTGTTCAGCCAGGATCTCTGTCAGCTCTGAATTGCACTTGGCGATGAAATGTAAGACCAAGTCTCCGGTGCCGTTGTCGAACATGCCAGTGGAAGCGGAGGACAAACCCAGAGACTGGTACCAACACAACAAGAACACACACATTAGAGGACAAACAAGCAGCAAAGACAATCTGAAACTTCTCCTACAGCGGTGCTACTCATAAGTACTTATCAATTTCCTTCCCTCATATTGCTATTCAGTCTTTAGCTGTTTATTCTACCATCTCAAGTCAAAAGATATTGAAAAAATGTTTACTGTAACTTTTATTTATATATGAGCCAAAGTCTGTGATATTTCATGTCTTTATCTTGTTGAGTTTCATTAATTTACATCAATTTTTACATTTACCCAGCAACACATTCCCCCCAAAAATGTTATGACATTAAAACTTTTACCCCTTTCTAAAGCAAACACAATCTCTTTCACAACACTTAAAGAACCTTCTGACATTGATCATACAAGAGATGAAGTGTTTCAACTGTTGTTTTGTCTTAATCTTTTTGCAAACGTGTCTTAAGGTGTACAACATTATCAGGATATTATCACTGTACTCTTTGTTACAAAATTGGGGTTTAAAAGGTCAGGACTGCAGACACACCAGAACAGCTGCTGCACCTTCTTGTTCCTCAGCCAGGTCTTTGTCAGGTGTGGATTTGTTAGAGGTTTTGGTCTATTGCCCTCACACAGATAAAGGTTTCAGCCAGTGGCAATGAAAATGTAAAAACACTAAGACTAGAGTATGGATATTATTTTACCACAACATATTTTGGAGCCTCATCTCCGTAGTTCCAAGTCAGACTATGTTACTGACCTCCAGCTTTGTTGACATGGCAACAGCAGATATGGACAAGACAGTCTGTATTAATCTGGTCAGCAAGTCATTTCACATCTTTTGGCATAAATTAACAGTTTATGGGGACTATTTTGACAAATGTTAAAATGGTTGTTGCTGCGCAATAATGATACATTTATTCGATTTTATTTGAGTAAGCTGCTTTATAGTCACACGAAGGGATAGACAGATATAACTACATCAGCTGTCAGCCTTCTCAGCAAAGATGCACAATATTCACACTGAACAGGTGAGGGGAAAATCATGCATAAAGCAAATACCTTTGGACTGTCAAGACTAATGGTTTGGTTTGAAAGTATGTACCACTCTGGGCCTGTGTATATACACAGTTAACTGCATTGTCCTAATTGTGTTTTGTGGATCCATAATAACAGAGATTTGTTCTAATAACAAATATTGGTATTTTGATTGCAAACAAAAGGAGATCCAAACTATTTTTAGAAATACCAAGGTTCATTTGGACAGGGCTTAGTTCTTTGAATGGCATCTTTGTGTGTGCTGAAGCTCACCTCAGCCCCGGCTGCAATGGCTTCCATGGACCATCCATGCTGAGGAACAAACTCCAGAGCAGCAGTCAGGATTCGAGCCTGTAGCTGGTCTTCCGTTTCGTACTCCTCGTCTTGCTCCTCGCTGAGGTTCTGGTAGCTTTGCACAGACACCAGAGTTATGTTGCATTATAACAAGGCAAAAATCCATATTTGTCACTTGGAATTCTTATCTGTGAACTTCACACAGCAACACAACTGACTGATGAATTTCCTTTTGACCAACCTGCTGTTTGTTGTCTCTGCTGCTGGATCAGAGTCATGTTGGGAAGCTCCCTGTGTGTGTTCAGATGAGTGAGCTTGGTAGTGCTCGTGATAGGACGATCCTGATGAAGGTTTGCCGGATTTGTCGTCCTGCAGGCTCAATGTTGCACAGTGGAAGCCTCTCCTCAGACTGCTGCACTGAGGGTTTGTGGCTGTTGGCGCAGCCACCACTGGAGGGAGGAAAGATCTGGATAAGCTTCTACAACATCCACCTAGGATCTGATTAGTCAGCAACTCAAACTGTCACCTTTGATCTCAATATTTGTCTTTTACAGTATAATGCCCAACACATCGATTGATGAAAATGCTTGTCAGCCGATGAAGTTTGGTTGATGTGCCTAAACTTTGTAAACTGTTGTCCCATGCACTTGCTTTGCATAAATATTTGAGTGCTGAAGAAATCATTTTATTGGGAAAGAATGCAACTCATTTTCAATATATATATAAAAAAACCTGAGTCTGTGACAAATAAATAAAATTAATAAAAATCAACACATCTGACTATGCAAAATGACCAACTAATTAGTAGTTGCAGAGTTAATTGCGCATAGCAACATGAATATGAAGTTTGTGGGAGCTATAATGCTTCAACGATTAAAGTTTTACGTAAATATACTTCCAAAACATATTATAAATGTGCATATAGTGCAGTGTATAGTTTCTTATGATACAAGGGAAACAAACTAAGCTATATTTAGCCTATTTAGCAGAAACACTGACAGCTTGCATAACTACTGAAGAGAAGACGCCCCCCAGCTGCAAGAAACTAACATGTTTACATTTACAAAGCATGCCTCAGGATTCAGGTCTACCACTCTTCACACGTTCGCCACATATAAACCTCTTTTAAAATGTTTTTTTTCAAAGTTGCAGCCAGTTTGATGTGACTAAATTCTGTCCTTCATGATCACCTTCTGTTAAGTGACTTTGGCACAGAGAGCCAACGTCAACAACAGCTGGTGTTTACACAGTGTGACTAAAATCCAAAAGAGAGGTCGGAGAGTGATACTTTCCCATTCCGTCTTTTATTAAAACAAAATATGAAGAAGCCTTACCCCTGCTGAGACCCCGGAGGGCCCTTCCAGCCCGCAGACCTCTGAGTAGCGCCGCCATATCCTGCTTCTAACAGCCGCGGCGTCACTTCAACGCGACTCGGTGCATTAACGGAAGTCAATTGTTTGACATAAGCTCCAGATTGCCTAACAAAACAAAAGTGCAATCTTTAAAAGTATAAACTTAGATTTACTAATATATGAAAAAATCACTTTAAGTGCTCATTTTTGTTATTAAAATACACTGTAGTAATACATACACTTTGCTATAAGAGAAGTTGAATTCCCAGTCAATCATAACCAGGACCAATTATATTATTTTGAAAGTCAAAACAGGAAACAGTATTTGAGTTCAGTAACTTTACTCTTCAATTACCTTCAGGACGGCACGTAAGTCACGAAGTACGTTCAGTTTGGTTTTCTTTTGTTTGGTTTGTGAAACTTATATGAGGATTTTTTTAGCTAAAATTAATAAGTATTAATATAATGTGTTATCGGACGGGCGTGTACCGGGTCTAACAACGTTAACGTGTTCATGGAGCTGATAAGCGTGAAAGCACCGGCTCCTGCGTCACTGTTTTCTCTGACAAGCTAACGCTTAACCGCTTAAAAAAAAGTAAAAAGAAACTTTTTATATATCGATCAATACTACAACTGAATGCGGTCCATGAACATATATATTAAAAATGATTATTTTGAAGCTTTGTCATAAAACCGTTTTTTACGCCAATTAAAACCAACAACATAGACGGTTACCTGTGTTTTAACAAAAGGTTAACTTGTTTTTTTTTTCTCAAGAAAAATGCTTCATGGCAAGCTGTTGCTTCCAGCTTAAATGGTCTGAATTGGATCTGGGCCCAACTTAAACTTGAAACTTCCCTTTAATCATCACTGCATTGTTGACAGAGCAGAGATCAAAACAGCTGTTTCCTCTCAGTATAATTATTTTGTTGATATATAATTATCTACCAGGTTTACGTTTATTTAGTGTGGAATGTTTGAATGTTATAATTAAAGCTGATGAACTGACTTCTGATAATGTAGATGTCCGTGTTTGTGGTCCACTTGTACTTTCATGTCCAATATGATAAATATGTTAAACATTTAATGGGACCTAGCTGTTAAATGTTAAAAGTCCCACCTATTCATGAAGAACCTTGACTTTGAAGTTGCCCTAATAAATTATTTCCCTCTAACAATCAACTAAAAATACTTAAAAAATAAGCAAGATGACCAAATACCAATTTATTTTCATTAATTATCCTTCAAGGATAAATAGTCTTTTTGAATTTGAATTGAATGCCAGACTTTTCATATTTTTCTTCTAATACTTAAAGTATAATTGTGGAAGAATAAACTAAGTCAATGTTTCTCCAGGAAAACATGGCAGATCTTGGCATCAGAGCAGGAGATAAGGTGCTGGTGGTATGGGCTCAGCCATCAGCACCAGAAGCATTGAAACAGTATTCAGAAGAGCTGGGTGCTGTTGTTGGTGCGGATGGAAAAGTGGCTGTGGAGAACATGGAGAGACTCTTGCTGTGTGAGTCACTCCCGCACCTCATGTAATCATATATCAAGCAAGACTGTTGTATCTGGATTTTTTTTTCTTTTCTTAAATCACAACAGTCTTATAGTAATGTGCTTTTGTTTATTTTTAAAGAAAGTTCTAGCAGAAGTGAATGAAAAGGTTTAACACAAAATACTGTGTTAAGACAGGAACATTTAACTTCTCTCAAAAACACACATCTTCATTGTCAGGACACATGGTGAAAGTTGCACATGAACACATCATGCATTTGGACAGTTAATATACTGGAGAAGGCATTGATAAAAAAAAAAGTCTGATAGATTTCTCCTCTCTTTTTTTTTTTCCACTCCTCAGCGTCTCACTCTGCTTCTACCTTTGACTGGGTGCTCTCCTGCCTTCTGGCTGACAGCTCCTCCATCCATAGTGCAGAGACACTAGCAGAGATGGTCAAAATTCTCAAACCTGGTGGGAAGTTGATCCTGGAGGAACCAGTTACAGGTATTAGGTATTATTGTATGTTAGTGTGTGTCAGTTTTTTGTAAGCGTGTAGACCTCCTCTCTGACTTAACTCTTAGAGCACATGTGCAAACAACCTCAGTAGGCACTGATCTATCAGAATATGGTCATCTTGTGACTCCAGCTCTTGTGGCCACAGTTGTTTGTCTGTACCTTTGTGGTCTGCTATACATAGACTCTGGGACTAAGGCCAGCCACCTCACAAAAGAAAATCATTATGGTCTCTTGGTATTGCAGTGTCACACAACAGCTAAAGTTCAGGACAACAGATGAATAATGAAATGGAGACTAACTAATCAACCAAGTGGTTGAACACACGGTCTTCACTCCTTTTGGTGTTATGCTGCAATTTTCTCTCATTTTTGAACATGTGGGTTTTAAGTGCAACAGTGATCAGTAAAGGTGTCTTCGTTAGATAAGGAGAAGTTGACGTCACAAAGCAACTGCTGCCACTTTAAAAGGATTTAGTTGGACAAGGTGTTCCTTGTTATCATTTTTTTGAAGTTGCTGCAGAGTTTGGTTGATCATGACTTGGACTGATGGGAACTTCATCCAGTCCCTTGCCAAGTATTATTTTAAGAGTGCCTATCACTTTCTGAACTATCTCAGATGACTTCCCAGGTGGGATTTAAAAGAAATCATCTGGTCCATTTGGTTAAGATATTATTGCTATTTTTTAACATGCAGTTGAAAATATCCAGCCTTTTTGGAGTCTCTTAAGGCCTGGAAGGTGCTCCTGAAGGGGACTCCATTGTGCTACTGGTGGACTTCAGCACTCACATGGGTAATGACAGTGTTACCTGGAATGGTGTGATTGGGAGGAACTGCCTGTCTGATCTGAACCCAGTGGTCTCTTGTTCGTGTACTGACAGTTCATGTGGCACCAGGATTTTATAATTGTATCGTGGGATTTGTGACCATCTGCGGTGGATGTTCTGATGCAGAGAGGAGCTGAACTTTCAACTCTACGTACTGGTGAGGCGGGAGGTGTTCAGAGCATGTCTAGGACATGATGGAGAGATTATATCTCTCGGCTGGTCTGGGAGCGCTTTGGTATACTTCTGAAGACCTAGAGGAGGTGGCTGGGGGCTGCCCTCGCAAACTGAGTTTGAATAAGCAGAAATTCATGGATGCTATGGATGAAATCTCCTAAAATTTCATGTTTTTTTAAGAGGGAGTCAAATGATGTCACTGAAATATAAAAGTGCCATAGAAATTTTGCACAAGTGTCATCACTTGTCAATAAACAATCAGGAAAATACACTCCTTGCTGCTTGTACATTAGTGTGATCAATTTTATAAGTTTTTTTTGTTTTGTTTTGTTTTTGCCACAGTGTTACTGTGCTGGGTTAGATTGGGTGTCTGGCTGTGTGAAAAATGTCTGAGTTGTCTTTTTTTTTTTTTTTTTTTGTTGCAGGCACAGAAGCACAGAGCGTAAGGACGGCTGAGAAACTTGTGTCAGCACTCAAGTTGTCCGGTTTTATGTCAGTGACGGAGGTAAATGAGTTGTTTTTAAAGAGTACAGAAACTAAGACATCCCTCTTCAGTGCCAGTCTGAAAGTATGTTGTTGTTTAAAAGAAGTTCATGTTTGTTCTCTGCTGACATTTTTTCATTATGTACTACTGCAGAGTGCAGGAAGAAATTTTATAAGTGAACACAGAATAAATTCAGTTTGTGTTAGTTTGATATAAAAATATGCCATTGTACTTTTTAAAGGCGCTTGCATACTGGCATTCTACAACATTTATGTCTGAGTTTACGCCTTTATGAAAAATGGCTCCTAAAGACAGGCACTGAGACTGGGAAAAGGGGGAAATAATTCTCCAATGAGAAACCAGTATGTAAGGGACTTAAAAAAAAAAACAAAGGTGGTTTTAACCTTAAAGATGACTTGATAGTGACTGGAAAACTGTAACCAGATAGTTAAATAGCATTTGAAAAAAAGATTTCCATTATAGAGAGACCTACACTGGAAAATGTTGCAAGTTACTCTCCAAGAGACCCAGATAAATACCTTGAAGAAACAGTAAAGTAAATTTTAAAGATTTATTTTGATCAGAAAGTAACCAAATACATGAAAGTTTCCTTTTGAAGCAAAATGATGACGTTTTGAGCGAGTAAGAGAAGTGTGAAATATTAGGACAAATATTAGTTGATAGTCTTAGCTTGGTATAGTGGAATAGTAGAATATATATAATTTTTTTTGAGGATGTGTCTAAATTATTTGATTTAATGCTTTGATGACTGTTTTTGTTCCTGGGTGTTTAAAATAAACACTATTTTTGTATTAGTCGGAGGAAATGGAAGGTGAACATCACAATCACCTTCCACCAGCTAAACCCTTGCTCTTTGTCATTCAGGTCAGTAAAACTAAACTTAGTCCCGGAGCACTGAACTCCCTCACCGCGACCACAGGTTACGAAGGAAACACACTGACTCGAGTGCGCATATCTGCATCCAAACCAAACTATGAGGTGGGCTCATCCACCCAGATCAAACTGTCATTTGGGAAAAAGACGCCAAAGCCAGGTAGGTTCATATTCGTAATTAGTTTTTTTTTATTCCCCCCAATTTAATCCTGTCACAAAGTCTAAACTCAGGAAAGAGAGTCTGAATCGGTTGTATCTGAACTGATAATGGATTTATAGTTTTACTATTGTATTATAAAAATAAAGGATTGATGTGACACAAAATATCAGTAGTGCGTCGATCAGTCGTCATACAAGGTTTTGGTCTTTTAGGAAATTCAGTGATCATTTAGTTCAGTTTATAGACCAAAGACTTATTACTTGTAAAATTAAATACTATAACTTGTGGAGAGGTCTGGTAGCTCTGGAGTTTCAATATGGATCACAAAAAATTAAAAAAAAAAAAAAGGCAAACCTATTGAAAAATAACCAGAAGTGACAAATGCAATTCTTTATTTTTCCTTCATTGGTGTTGTAGGTTGTCTCAATGTGCTTTGTAACTCCATATCTGCAAGACACAAAATCAGAGATGAGTTGGAAAAGTTACATTAAAATGTGGTGTTTACATTTTTCCGTTGAGGCTGTTCGAGAGTTTAAAATGTCAAAAAGCTTTCTGTGTTATAAACGATTGTAACAAAGTTTCTGCAGATCTGCTTGTATGAGCCCAAATAAGTCAAAGTAAAATAAGAATAAATTTGTGAAACAATACAAATGTATCCAGTGGCATTGTTTGGTTTTTATCTACATTTCTGAGAAAAAAAACTAGGGAAATAAAAGATTTGAAATGTCAATATCTATAAATTCCTTTAAAAAATGATAAAATACTCCTGTTTATCCTCACATTTCATCTTACGTCATGTACAGTGATGTGACTCTTATGAGTGCTTCGTTATGATGATGCACTTTTGTGTTTACTACAACTGTTGCACTGGGCTTCCTGCAGGAGAGCGTCATCAGCTTTGTTTTCAGAACTGACTCGATGCTAAATGTTATTAAAATGTGTGTTTTCAGTGGAGAAACCTGCACTGGACCCCAATACAGCGAAACTGTGGACGCTGTCGGCCACTGAAATGAATGATGACGATGTGGTGAGACAGAAATATTTCTAGTTTCAACAATATCATGTTATGAGAAATGATCTTCATGGAGGAGGATCTGTACCATATAAACAGGCTACTAGTCATTAATTTTTCTCTCTTAATGCAGTTATCAGATCCAGCTGATATTCTTTATGTCGCTGTTCTCTCTAGGACCTGATCGACTCAGATGCTCTGTTGGATGAAGATGATTTTAAGAAACCAGATCCAGCTTCTCTGAGAGCTCCTAGCTGTGGAGAAGGAGGTGTCAAGAAGAAGAAAGCTTGCAAGAACTGGTGAGGACACCCAACAACGGTTTTTATATCTTTATAGCTTGTGTGAACTGGGGTTATTCAACAGGACAATGATATCAAACACGCAAGCAAATCTGTGACAATATGAGCAAAAAAGAATCAAGATTAAGATTCAAAGTCTAAACCTGAACCAGAGGGAAATGCTGAGGTGGGACCTTCAGAGAACTGTCTCCAAACATCAGTGAACTGAAACAATGATGTAAAGAGTCGGTCAAAATAGCTCCAGGAATAAAGCTGACTAATAGTCACACAGAAAACAGCCACTCCAAGCCATTGCTGGTAAAGATGGTTCTACAAGTTATTGAGTCATGAGGTGTTTCTAGTTTTTCACAAACTGTTTCTACATTTTGATTTACTTATTGCTGTAAATATGTCATGCTCATCTGAGGTTGTATTTAGACAGTTGTAAGATTTGGTAAGGACTACATTTTTTTAAAAGTATTTTTGGTATGTCCTGTTTGAAAAAACATAATTTTAAAAACTGTTGCCAGTTAAAATGCTAGTTTAAGTCTTTACCTGCATTGCATATAAACAACGCAACTCAGGTTTAACGCGTGAAAATATTATACGTTGTATTTTTGTGCAGCACGTGTGGGCTTGCTGAAGAGTTGGAGCAGGAGAGTAAAGGAAAACAAAAAACTAACATACCAAAGTCTGCCTGTGGAAGCGTGAGTAAATGTGCTGCCAGTCTGATCTCAGCAGTGGTTTTTCGTCTTTCCAGAGGAATAAGCGACTTTCATTTCACTTGTCACAGTGTTACCTCGGCGACGCCTTCCGGTGTGCCAGCTGCCCATACTTGGGGATGCCAGCTTTCAAACCAGGAGAGAAGATTGTCCTGGACAACACCTCGCTGACGGACAATTGAAGATACTCCACTCACAGCTCTGCTGTTCACACTTAAAGACGTTACATTCCTTTTGTTTCCATCCACACTGAAAACATTGAGATTATTCCCTGGACACAACTGTTGACGGGGATACCGTAAAGATGTTTTCTTGTGATGCTCATGTATCAACCGCAGCAGTAGAAAATCGCCAAAAAAGGGTGAGATTCGAGCGATAGATGTGCACTGAAAAGATAGTCATTTTAGTCCTGTGAAACTTGCAAATTGAAGTGGAAGAATTTCATTCAACTACAATTACTCTGCCTTGAAAATTGTCATATTTCTAATGAAAACAAAATCAACAGTTGAGTGACAGTACCCGGTCTGACAGTGTATCCATGTATCAAAAGAAAAGGCGCTGCCACTGTAATATGAACAAACTGATGCAAGTTCAATGTTAAACATGTTTATGAGCACAATGTAAAGATGCAGAAACCTGTTCAAGCAAAATTTAAACAGTTCAAAGGTTTTTATGAATATGAAGGCAAAAAGTCATTTCACCTCATGTTTCATTTAATTTCAATAAACAGAAAACAGTTTCAGTGTATTTGGTTGTTTTTTGCTCTAACATCCTACATGTTTGTATTGTCACTGATACCAGGTCATTTCAACTGTCAGCTGACTTCATCATTTTTAAGCAGAACTGGGAAATCTTTGATAGATGCAGAAAATCAAATGGAACAGTAATGTTTTTTGGTGTAATAAAAATTTAAATTCTAGACACAGTTATTGTTGGCAGTGTGCAGGAAAAGTCCATTTAATAATTTTTTTACATTTCCGTTGACGTAGGTTTGTGTCATGCTAATTTACACTGTGCCTGTATCTAAAAGAAGTCAAATTATGACTGAATCTAGTGTGATTTTGATCAGGTGGATGGAAATCCCAATGAAACTTTGCAAAACAGCTTTTAAAAGGTGCCTAAACTCTATTTTGGGTTATATTTCAACAAAAACCTCTTACAATTCATCTTAAAAAGCAGCCTTGATAAAAGCGGTTTTATACAGTTTTTAGGACACTGAGACACAAAAAAACAAGGTTTAAATGGACTGGAATTACCCATAAACACTGAAATAATATCTGCATTGTGTCCTGAAACCAAACCAGCTTCCTTCATGTAAAAAAAAAAAAAGACTATATACAGCAATCAGTATAAAACTTTATAAAACACCTTTTTATAGAGTTAATTACTTGAGGCACACTTGTTAATGTTACATAACTTGAATCCCTAATGGGATAAACATGAGTTACTCCTGATGCATTAACCAAACAGCATCCTCAGCGTAAACACACAAATGCTGTTAAACACCTTTCAGTGAACCCATCACTGAATATTTAACTGTTTTAGTATTAATCACTAGAACAGTCTAGGACGTAGTACATTTATAAAGTTCACTCAGGTCTTGGGAGATAATGGTCATGTAACAATTTCTCAGATATTGAGTCACCATAAAAAGCTAAACAGAGCCTTAAAAAGTAATAAACAGATGTTAATATGCACCAAAACATGAGGTGAATTTAAGAGTTGAAGTCAAAGTCTGACATCACTGAGTCGTGATGCTGAAGTCCATCTTGATGTCTCCTAAACTGGGTTCAAAAGTGAAGCTGAATGACACTGCGGCCCTGTTGTCACCTAAACTCTCCCACGGCGACCTTAAAAAGTACACCCCCTGTTTCCTGTGTCGACTCCACTTGCAGTCGCCCTGCAGGAAAAAAAAAAAAACAAAACAGTCAAATCTGTCACTAAATGCACAGAAATAATTAAGTCACCAAATTTCACACGGATGTAATGTTTACTCATGCGTCACATTAAATTAATCTAGTATTTGTATTTCTCTTAATTTCAACAATGATAGAAAAACATTTTCTGTAATTAAAACTAAAATGGAAAATGCAAATCAGTGGCTCCCAGCCAGGTGGGCTTTAGTAACAAGCAGTAAGGACCTCTAACTTTTTAACATGGACAGTTGTTTGGAGCCTGCTGGGATACAATTTTACAAATGTTCTCCTTAAAATAAGATAAAGAAGCCCATCCTTGAGTCCTGCCATCTTGGGATAACCAGCAGGGATTCCCCTTTTCTGCCCACGATCTGAGTAATCTGAGCAAAAAGGGAGCAGTGTGATCTACACATTTAAGAGTCCTTTCTGGGCAATTTTATAAGTATATCAAAATCATATGACATGTGGCCTGCCCCTCAGACTGAAGACCAGTGGATGACACAAAAAGCCAAAATAATTTTTAAAAAATGAAAAAGTTCTGAATGACAGCAGATACCTGCTCACTGATTGGTTCAGTAAGGCCTGCACTGACAGTGATGTCATCAGTTAAGTGATACTCCATCCATAACGCAACACCATGGCAACGCCCAGTCCTGAAAGACAATAAAGAAAGTATTAATGACAGTGCTGAAAATAAAGAAACAGATTAATCCCAAAGTGAGTTTAGACTTAAGAAAACGACAGACTGAAGTAAAAGACATTACCTTATAAAAGGTAGAGAGCCATGACTGCTGATTGGCTGCTGCGGGATGCACTGGGTGAAGTCAAAGGTCATGACGGCGCTGGACCGAGTGAGAGCTCGACATGGGTACTCCCAGAGTGGGTGGGGCTCCGCCTCATGGGACTCGTGGAAGTCCAGAGACCGCTGAGGGGACAGAAGTCATTGCTGGGTGAAACATGAAAAAAAAAAAAATGAAACAAATGCAGGAGCTGATTCTGTCTCCTGAAGCTTCTCCGTCACCCCGGACTTATCTGTACTTCTCTTCTATTGTATCTGATTTGTTTCAGGCTTTCTGCCAGAGGGCAAAAAAATCTGTGTTTTAAAAACAACTGCTCTCATGCAAGACATCTGTAAATCATTTTGGCTCCAGTATTTGTTATTCTGCTTTATGTTGAGCCACTAAAGCAGGGGTCACCAATCCTGGTCCTCGAGGGCCAGAGTCCTGCAGGTTTTAGATGTTTCCCTGCTTCTTCACAC
>JAOWBL010002914.1:0-12970 GCA_028564865.1 Zenarchopterus dispar | reverse complement strand
TGTGAGAACAAAAAACACACCAGTTATTCAAAGGTTTAGGGCTAACCCCACCAAGCTGGGAAGAAAGTTTGGAAAACCCATTCCTCAAGGTGATCATGTGAAGGAAATAAGACCTCATCTGAATGAGAAACATTTATCCCAAATCAAAAAAAAAAAAAAAAAATTTAAAAAGTGGGTCCTTGAGTCTTCACCATTTTGCAATCCTGACCTTCTTTCTAATAACAGTTACAGGTTTTTTGGCTTTGAGGACACGGTTAAGCCTGCCAGATCTGATTTTGTCTCATTCGACATGTTGGGTTTAACTTTGGTGTCCTGTAATATTTGATCATCATTGTCACATTATTAATATCATGTTTTTGTTTTGTTTTGTTTTGTTTTTTGTTTCAAAGTTCTCCATACACTTTGTACTGGAAACAGGTCAAGACTGCAGGCAAGCCAGTCCCGTACCTGTACCCTCTCATTTCAGCCATGCTTATGTTATGTGGTTTTGCATTGTCTTGCTGAAAAATGCATGGATGTCTCTGGGTGAGACACAGTCTTGATGGCATCACATCTTCTAAGGTCTCTATTAGTAGGTGTCTAAGGTATTTTTACATGGCCTTGACCATTGATGTGTCTCACTATTAATAATAACCGCCCCAAGATGAGAATTTTAGGAACTTTTAGGAACTGAGATAAGAACCCTGCACTACCACACGGAGCAGAGCTTCTAGATATGTTGCTGATGGTTCTTTAAAGTCTTTGGTCTATATTGTTTATTTCTTCCAAAAAAAAAAAAAAATCAGGAATAATGATTCTACTGATCACAATACACTGTATGATAGTTCATCCTAGATGTTCAGAGGTGTCGAAGCTGTCTCTGGATAAGATTAACAACCTCAGGCTTCTTTTTTGCACAGTAAAGTTTTAAGGTGTATTTGCGACTGTAGCTGTACTGCAGTGCTTGACAAAGCTTTCTTGTAAGTGTGGTTGCTTCAGCTACTGAGGTCTTGATGCAGAACCATCTGAAGGACTGAAAATCCTAGCTGGTCTATTTAAGCTTACAGGTTTATTTTTAACGCACTGAAATTCCTCCAGATTCCTTGACTGGTTCTGGGAAAAGCAACAACAAAATGAAGACTGTGAGAAAGAAAAGCCTGCAAAAAAATTGGTTTATACTGTCTGCATGAAAGAATTTCAAAGCACATAAGCATATAAGGAATAGAGCTTTTTTTTCAATTTTACGTTTCATCCTGATGTTTTCTGATTTTAAGTGCACTGAATTGATCAATTCAATTATTTTAAATTTCCCTGTTAAAGTGCTTAAAAAATGTGAGAAAAGCCAAGTAACAGAATACCTGTTTCATTTTACTCAACTTAACTGGAATAAATTTGAATTAAAAAAAATAGACACAATAAATTTAAATAAACAGATAAACAAAACAACAGCAAAAACAATAGACAGATTGTTTAAAGTTGGCTCTCATGATGTGTTCAGCATCAAACTTGAAAGTAACAAAAAAAAACTGCCACTTTGAGTGAGTTGTTGTTCTATGAATCTACCGCTTCAGGGTGCTATTTATGTCATTGTTCAAACTGTATTTAAACTAGTTAAACCCAGCAGCTGCACTTTTAAACAGACAGGCGTTAGAAGGAACATTAACAATTGTCCTGCTCTGTTGTGTTGTGGAAAAAAAAGTATCTAATCTACTCTGTACAAACACATTTTAACCACTAGGTGACTCCAATACCTTGAATAAGACTGAAATAATATAATAACACTCTAATATAAAGACTTGGCAATATAGCCTGAATGAGTGAATTATTTAATTATCTTTTGCGTGTAAAAGAGTCAGAACTTACATCTCAAGTTTCAGGAGTGATCCAGAGAGTCGTCAGTACAACAGTTTTACTGAGCAGAGCTGGGAGCAATTTAGACAAAATAAGATGCAGTTATCAAAACATCTTTGCAGCTGTGTAGGACAGCTAAACCCAAACTGCACAGAGACGCAACTGGACTGAGTGGAGTGTTCTCATAATAAACTCACAGACTGACTGATAGATTTCCATCACAAGTTGTAGTAAGGCAGAAAGGCATGACTGTCAAGTCGAACGCACGTGTTAGCACAGCCTGTTTACAGGAAGTCTGGGCACTTTCTATTAATCTCTGGATCCAAAAAAAAAAAAAAGAAAAAAAAGGAAAAAAAAGGAAATTCACCAATTGAGAAGTAGTGGGATAATCTAATCTTTAAGGATGGAGTGAATAGGGATAAAGGGCAGCTGGACAGTTTCTGTTTCAAATTTGCATAATCAGAACTGAAGTTATTAAGTAAGAATGTCCATTCATTCTTTTTCATGGGGCGACTACTCTAATCAAAAATGGTTGGTATTTCACTAACGACTTCTGACTGAACAGTATCTGACTGGAGCTTTACAGCTGATTATGACAGCATAACAGATCACAATGGTATTCAGAGGATAATAAGATTTTCTGTATGAAGACCATGATGAATCCTGTGGGGAATACCCAGCGACATCAGATCAAGTCATGCATGGAAGCAGGCTCTGATCTCAGCCTGTTTATGCTCCCAGAACACTGATGAACATAGTTAAGTGACTTATATCACGTCATGCCGCATGTGAGTTCTTTTTCTATTTGAAAATGTCTTTTGTCACAAGTGTAAGAACACAGAAAATGTGAAATCTGAACCATCTTGATCGATTTTACCCCCATTTTAACATGAGAGTAAATGCGGATTGACTCACTCTTGGAGCCCGCCTCTAGTGGTCAGTTGAGGAACTACAGCACGTTTTAGTTCCCCATGCAGAAGTAAGATGGTTGATGCTTGATTCCAGTTCAGGAACACTGAGATGGTTTCTGGGATCCTTGTCACACTGGTTTACCTCATAGACCTGCGTCCTGCCAATAACCCAGATGGTCTCTATTATGTCAGCAAGGGGGGGTTCTGACACCAGGCGGACGGCACTCTCAAAGTCTCGGCACAAAAAGTGAGCGTGATCAGGCACTGTGCTGTAAGGGAAAAGATGTCAAAAAAAGAAAATTCAACAAACAGCAAAGAAAACCTGGCACCAGTCTTCAGATGATTCTTGATTGTCTGTTTGTGGTTACTCTCACCTCAGTGTTTTACTCAGCACTGCATGCAAAGAATTGGGCAGTGGGAAATGATTTTCTGGGCGGGAGAACCAGCACCGCCTTCCCCAAATTAACAAATTCATGTTTCCTACAACAGTACAGATAAAATATTTAGACATTAGCTTTCAGGTATTGCACCTGTCATGGCACTGATGATGGTACAAATCGGCTATGAATGGCCGAGCCATCTGTCCTATTTTCTCTTCCTTTTTTAAACAAATAATTGGTCTCTTTCCTCTGAATTCAACTTTGATTTTAGGAGGCTATTCAAACAGTAGAAGAAACTGCTTCTAGATGCTTTTCCACTGCCATACAACCAATCAGAATATATTACATAGGCAGCCTCACCTTGCTGCAATTGGTATGGTATGTTCTGTACCAGTGGAAATGGCTGTGAATGGGAGGAGCAAAAAAAACTTGTTTGATGAGAGAGAATTTTTGTAAAGTGAATTGGTGTGGCTGGACAGGCCAGGGTATGAATATCTCAGCTTGTAATTTTTTACCTTAAAAAAACAACCCTATTGTCAAAAATGAGCCAGAATGCTTATAACAGCTTTTTAATCTTATGACAGTTGTGACATACCTGGTCTCGACACTCTTGTGATGGTGTCCAGAAAGTACTTGAATTCAAACCTGCGGAGGCCACATTTCCAACATTTAGTCAGACAGAAAAAAAAAACAAAACACAAAAACACCTATTGCTTATCAATGTCTCTACATAGAGAAAAAAGAGCAACATTAAAAGTTTTCAGTCTTACGGTAAGTGCCAGGGCACTTTTCCATCTTTTGCTATTCCCATGTTGTTATCAGCTGCTGCCATGAGGCGAACAGGCTTCTTCTGGACTTGGTCTTGGGTCTTCTCCATCGTCACAGAGGGTCAGTAAGACAGATCAGAAAGCAGAGCAGTGTCAGGAACTCTGTGCAGGATGATAGCCTGTAAACATTTATAGCGCTGGTCCTCAGCTGCCCACCCCACTGGTGCTGTGGTTGGATGCTACTAATGTCCTCTGCATTTTTGAGCAGCAGTCAAAACACCGTGTGACCACATGGCAACGTGATTCACTCCCAAGGATGTGTAATCACTGATTACACACAATATTACCAAACATAAATCCAATTCAGTTCAGATCCACTCTGTAAATTGTTAACAGAGAGACAACAGATGAAGTGTTTTGCCACTGATGGGCTTCATCATTAAAGAATAAGTAAAGGAAAAAGCAATTAATACAGTAATCAATAGAAATTACAGGGTAGAGTGTCAGTAGAGACATCATGATTTATTGTTCAAAAGTTAACAGTTCATCCCTGATAATAAGACCCTTAAAAAATGTCCTGCTAATACACTAACTGCACAGTTTATATCCCCCTTGAGAGGTGTAGTGGGCTCTTAAGACTGACAATATAATTCGCCCTGTTAGTTATTTGATAAATGAATATGTAATTAAACATATTATTGTTAATTGTATGTTAGTGTAAGAAAATAGTTACTGCCCCTATAAGAGTCAGGGGCTTGTACTGCACCTTAAGCGTGTTTGTTTGGAGTTTGAGAGAATAAACTGATGGCACCAACAACAGAAATTACCTAGTTTTTAATTACTTCTACATAGGAATATATATTATTATTAGTAGTCTTGTTGTAATTCTTGACATTAAATAGGCAACGTTAGCTGAAAAACAACACATAACGTATCACAGAATAGCAATATTTGATAAATAGCATAATGTGACAAGCTCAGTATACCTTGATCCAATAGTTTGAACAGCCAGTTGCAGAAGTTAGAGTTACTCTTTGAATCCTGTGTTTTGTGTGAAAATATAATAAAAATCCCCTGATCACTGAGGATTTTAGTACTGGGCAAAGACAAGATCAGACAAACAACATATGACTTTTTTTTCTCCCCAGTGTGTCATTGATTACTTTAAAAGAAAAAGGTTAGTTCCTCCATGACTCAGAACTGGGTCGATCCAGCTTTAGCAGTAATAATTTAAAGAAAGAAGTCATGCATGACTTCTTTAGTGTCTCCCATCACTGTGGAGGACTGGGGACCCATTTTCTTCGGGTTAATCATTAAGGCACTGCTCTCTTAACATCCCTCCACGGCATTTCAATAGGAGTAAGGTTTGGATTTGGCGTTTCTAAAATTATTATTTTTCAGCCATGATGATATAGATTTGTTGCTGTGCTTTAAATCATCGTCTTGTTGACTGAAACAGTTTGATCAAGTTTTGGCTGTCAGATCATTTCACATTTTCCTCTACTCTGGTGTACTCTAGGAAGTAGAGAACTAAAACATCACATGATTAAATAGTCTATACAGTCATCTGCAAAAGTTAGTACCTAACCTGTTTACGGGGGAACCACATATTAAAATAATGATCATAGATGATGATCATAGGTCTTTGTATTTGGCAAATACTTCAGATGAACATCAAGTTAGAACTTTTTCCAACAACTCATATAAAACAAAACATTTGCAAAAATGGGGTAAAAAACAAAAAATGATGGGGATTTCAATAGCTTACAGATCCACAAAAGGACCCACTATTTCTGCATGTTTTGTATTCATTGTTTCTACATTTTGACATTCTCTGAATGTTGGGAGGATTTTCACACTGAATGCTCAGTATTATTAACTGAAAAACAAGAGTGGTTAAGTCATGTGTTGCAGGGTAAATAAATAACCTACTAAGTTGAGCCATACTACCAAGTCTTTATTTTAGATTATTATATTTCAGTCTTGCTCAGATATTACAGTCATCTAATGGTTAAAATGTGTTTATATAAAAAGGTATTAAATACTTTTGTCCACAACACCTTAACAGAATCATCATGAATATCAAAACTACATCAAAAATACTTGTCCTGGTGCTTTTATGTGGCATTTTCACATGGAAATTTAAACTAATAAATCAGTAAATCACAATTAGTCTTGTAAAATGTAAGTAAACATCATTCACCCCTCACCCCCACAGAAAGATAAAGAAAAAAAGCCAAAACAGGATAAACAAACATTTTATTGCCATCTCAAATACATTTAGAATGTGGTAAATTTTTATACAAAAATAATAGATGTACAATCACAAGGAAGATAAAAGAACAAACATTTACGTTACAACTTAAAAGTTTTGGTAACATTTTACAAAAGGGCTTGTGAGATCCCATGATCAAATATACAAAAGTTGCAAATCAAAAACAATAAATATTTACAAAATAGATGATAGTCTGCTTCACTATCTGGCTTCTACTCATCTTTTTCACTGTACACCAGAGCTTTGTTTCATACGTTTGAAATAAATTATCACCTTATGTACATTCAAAACCTAATGTTGATATGAACCAAGAAGGGGCTCGATTCTGAGAAGTTTCAGGTGACTTAGTGTGCCCATGTCACACTTATCTGTTGTGAAAATATGATGCTTAAAAAAGAAATTATCTTGTGCCATGCCATGCAATTTAAAAATGGCAACAGACAACAAACAGTTACATCTGACAGAGTTGTCTAATATTATTTTATATCTTGATTAAAATATAAGTCCTAAGCTGACTGATGTGAGGTGTGAAGAGGAAAAAAAAAAAAAAAAAAGTATAGCTGAGTGCTTTCTGCACTTGTTTTGGAAGACAACAGGCTTCTTCATATAGACGTGAAGACTTTTTTTTTTTTTTAAGGGATTGGATTTTACAGAGCTCTGTTTGTGAAACGTCCCATGTGATTGAGTAGCATGTAACAGGTCTTAACATGTGACCACTGAATTTGGATGACTGTCCAGTCAAACTCCTGAATCATAAACTGCTGACCAACGCATTTGTTGCATTTACACGGGTATGAAAAAGTCTTCAGACAAAAAGCCAGAATTATCCGATGGAAACAGCACACTCATCCTGTCTCCACTGCTGTTGTCAGCTGAGGCCTCTGGGCATGGACACACTCTGGCTGGGGGACGCTTGGTGTTCCACCTTATTTGCTCTGCTTCCAAGATTTGGAGTTGCTCATTTGAAGAGTCTCTTCACAACGGCGCTTGTGTGTCGACTGTCCCCTTTCTGCATTAAAGCATGACACAGAATAGACAACAAGGGATTGTTTCAGGTTTATCTGGAATTGAGCAGCTTGCATTGGGCATTACTTCTTTTTGCAGTCTTGGCTCAGGGCATGGCATTATGTTTTATCTCTGCCCTTTTGGCAGCACAACAGTGCTTTGGTGATGCTCTATTATAGAGCCCAACATTCATTTTCCAGTCATCAACCAGTCACGGCACCACTGTGGGCCAGAGATTTCAGATGTTTGATATCACACTGCCTTCTAGCCAAGTCTCATGGGTAGCAATTTTAGATACAAATATGATAACTCTTGTATAAATAAAAAGGAAGGATCTTGACAACAACACACATTTAATTACATTAGTGGATGTATACATTTGCAATACCAGCTTTTATACCTGTTCGACATGTCCTCTCCTGTAATGAGGGGTCTTCAGAGGACCCTCCTGGAGCTTGATTGGTCTTTGCATTGACTCCTGCAACACCGCTGCTATTTGAACTATGGTTGAGATTGGCTGGTACCATTGCCAGCAGGCCTGCAAGGTAAAGAAAAACATTTCAAATGTATTCCCATTATAACACTTGTTTGAGAAA
This sequence comes from Zenarchopterus dispar, assembly GCA_028564865.1. Classification (NCBI taxonomy): domain Eukaryota; kingdom Metazoa; phylum Chordata; class Actinopteri; order Beloniformes; family Zenarchopteridae; genus Zenarchopterus; species Zenarchopterus dispar. Next base: position 5,206 of record JAOWBL010002914.1, on the reverse strand, counting down.
TTCAAAGCAGACTTCTTTGACAAAATTAAAGTGTTTTTCTCTTCTGGGATGAGTCCGAAACACACAAACGCATGGCTTGTCAAGCTGTTATCACAAAATTTTTTTGTTGAAAGGAATATCCATCATTAATTTTACACCACTCTCAGCATCACAATCAGTAAAAGCCCCAAAATCGAGACATAATCACAATATCCAACTGTAAAAATTGTGGTTTGATTAAATGACACAGATATGCAGGAATATCGTTACACTGTACAGTGAAGAGAGTCTGACATGCAGAAACAAACACAATTACTTTTAGTTCTTTATCCATCCTAAAAACAAAAAAAAAAAAAACTAGCTAAGTTGTTTTATAAATCATCATGGTTATGATGTGGTTTCAGAGTTTGTGAGCTTGTCTAACTCCATATATCTAAATTTCACTCTCCATGGTGGATCCTAATATAATATTGCAGCATGCAATTGGTAAGCAAAGTGTTTTCTGTATGGAGGTACTCACTACAAATAGAAACCTGGGTAACATAAATCTTTTTAAAATTAATAGATAAGAATTGTTTAGTCAGTGCAACAACAATTATTGCTTTTACCCAATTAATAAATAACTTTAAAACAACAATGATATAGCATTCAGTTTATGTCTTTATTACCCAGTCCTCTGTAGCAGGAAAGCTGCTGGTAAATTTGCTTCATCCTCTCAATGTTGATGCGGCTGGCCTCTGCATGGTTGACCATGGGTTTGGGGTAGTGGCGTCCGATGATACACTTGGCTCCCTTCTGCACTTCCTCTGGTGCATTCCAAGGATCATAGATGTATTTGGCTGGAAAACCCCTCAATACAGGCAAATAACGTCTGGGAACAGAAAAAGCAAAGAAAGATGACGTTTAAAGGGCGAAGTGAAAGTTTGTCTATTGTGTTAAAAAAAAAAATGCAAAAAACAGCAACAAATCTGGAAGGTAAACAACTAAGCAAATCCAGAGGCTTGTTGTTTTAATACCCAAATGACTGAAAAACAGTAAATGCTTCATCTTTACAAGATTTATGATGGTACATACAATGTGTGTTACTTATTTCAATCCATACACACACACAAACACACATATATGGGGATATTAGGGGCAATGTGGGGCTTCAGTCTCTTGCCTAAGGACACTGCAAGGAAGGAAGGAAGTGGAGATTGAAACACTGATCCTTAAGTATGAAACAGTGAATCCTCCATTTTCACCATGACTGTGTCGTTGTTATCATGTTGTGGTACTGCCATGCTGTGATGCAGACCACATTTCCACGAGTATACACACACACACACACAAACACATGCAGCTGCAAGCACGTTGCTGATATTTTTGCGATGCTCATGAAACCATGATAAATTTTCCTCATGTGAACATAAAAAGCACAAGCCCCTCATGAGATTCATGAGATTTCCCATTTAAATGATTGCTCATGAATGCTAATCAAAGTGCACTGCTTTTATTTTATGCGATACACATAAGAAGTACTGGCTAACCGAATGTAGTCGCCGTTGGGGTCTGTGCGTCGTCCAAATCCCACAGGGCAGTAGCAGTGGAAAAACTGCTGGAAAAATGAACTGCAAGAAAGCCACATCCAGCTACCAGCGTTTACACTCCAGTCCGCATCCAGTAACAGCTCTTCAAATACCTATAAAACAAAACACAAACTAAAGATGCTAGACACAACCTTTCCCAAAACTAGAGGACAGAAGTATGTACCCTCAATTCTAATTTCTTTTTTTAAAATTTAAATGAAAATATCAAGTATGAACCATGTGCATGCTTACTGCCTTGCCTCACCTTCATGCCTTCTTCCCAGCTGATCCAGAGGTCTCCCCTGGTGAGAAAACAGGCCACTGCATGCCTTGCCAAATGATGGATCCACCCTTCCTGCCTCAGCTGAGTCATGATGGCATCGATCCATGGCAAACCTGTCCGCCCCTCTGCCCACTTGGCCAGTGCTTCTGGATTCCGGTCCCAGGGGATCTGCACACACACGGGGTTTCCGTCCATCTTGTCAAAGCAGGGGTTGTTGGTAGCGGTCGTGTAGAAGAACTCTCTCCACAGCAGCTGGCCATACAAGGAGAGCGGTGGGGTGCTGTTCTTCTTCACCTGATGGAAAACAAAAGGTGACGGGCAAGTTATCTTTTGAAACACAGACTGTTTTGATGCTGTGCACTTGAACTAAAGTGACACACATCTTCAGTCTTTAACATTATAACTGAAAAAGGCACTTAAAAAAAAGAAAGCTTAAAAAATTTCATATTAATTTGTTAATTACAGTTTATATCTCATCTATATCATGTCTCATCTAAAAAAAATAACAATGGCTCGGGTCTAAAATAAATCTCTCAAGTTTGTTTTATTGGGCCATTTGTACCTTTCTGTACAAATCAGTAAGTTTGAAGTAGAACAGCCGACACGAGAGACATCCAAAGCGCAGGTAAGGGCTGAGGCCTGTGGGACTGGCCAGCAGGGAGTTGGCGTTCATACGTGGACGCTCAAAGTTTGCCACCCAAGCCTGTGAAAAGACGGTTAGTCAGCCTTGAATACAGAATTTTAGAAATCAATAAGTTCCTGTCTTTTATCGGTTAATAAGTAAGTATTAAATAAGATGACATTTTTTTGAGTTCAGTTCATTCCAGGTTGATGTTCAAAAGATTAAACACACACTGCTGAAGTTTATCTACTGTAGAAAAGCACTAATGATTTTTCTTCAAACAACATAGTAATCTATATGCATACAAAATCCATTCTAGCATTATTTACTCATATGGAGATGCGTCTTTTCTTGTTCTGATGGAAAAACTACACCAGACATATAGTCTTCTCTGATATTGCCTTTTGCTTCCACAATTTGGGGGATTGGACATCCCTCATCTTCCCTCCAGTTCTGGACTAAATGACACCCACAAGTTTATCTGAAGTTCTTGTGATATGCAGACACTTCCTTTTGTGTATATTTGAAACTGTTTTTTTTTTTTTCATGGCACACATTCCTGCCTCCACAAGTTTGACATCGACATGGTTCTGTTGATTGTTATCCACAGACTGTTGAAGTTAAATTTAAAAAAATAAAATAAAAAGCTCTTAAGTGAGGAAAAACTTGGCTCGGCTCTTGACTCTGCAAAGACAACTGATTTCTAAGTGGACAGTGTGCTGTGGATAATACCTTACCCTGAATAAACACATAACTAAATTGAAAATATGCTTTTAACAAACAGGCTCTACCAGTACCAGGATGGCCTGAGCTCTATCACTGACAAAAAAAGTCCTATGTAAAACTTCCTTTCATTTTTCTGTGCCTATAGAAAGAAGTTGAACTTTACCTTTCTCTCCAGGTGGCGTTCTAGCCTCATCAGGGCTTCAGTTTCTCCACCTGGCCACACTGCTGTGGTGAGGCCTTCCGTCTCAAAACCTGTCAGGCAGACACTGTTGTCAGTAGGGCTGAGGATCTCTCGCCTCCAGTGCTTCCACACATTAGCTTTTAATGCAGTGCTTCTGCATCTTTAGTCCGTTATATGCAAGTTATAGCGCATAGCAAGGGATTCACATCTGCTTTTTTAAAACTTTTTCCTTTTGTGTTTTGTCAATTTTCTGTAACCAGGTACAATTTAAAACTGTTAGAAAATTCTGTTTTTCACTTTTGTACATAGATTCAGAATTGTTCATAAACTGATTCATCTAGGACTTTATTTAATCCCCCACAGCTTCTAGTGAGTAATGTTGATTTTATAAAACATGCTACCTTGAAGCTTTAATACATACACAAAAATAAAACAAAAGCTCACCAAGTTCTTCCAGAGAGGGAACACCAAACTTATCATCATGGTCGTCATTGATGGGCGTGATGCAGTTTTTTATGTCTTCAGATGTGATTTTCTCTGCAGGCACTTCTACGGGATCCATTCGGTTGATTAGAGCCTGGAAACGCTTGTATGTGAGTGGAGGCTGACCACCGTTGAGCTCTATAACCCTTTAAAAGAGAAAACATATCAAATATAAAAGGCCCTACATGCACACACAGTGTACCTGAAATCATTGTTCCATACAGTTTTATAACTATGCAATTTCTGTCTTAACTAATACTTTATAGAGTTACTCACTTGTCCAGATCATAGAGAGTGTGAGAAACCCGCACCATGACCTCCACTCCAGCCTCTTTGGCTAGCTTTTGGATGGCGGCATCACGCTCTTTGCCAAATGGTTCAGAGTCATATTCATAAGATAAATGGGTGATCTGCCATTCCTAAGTCAAAAATGATACAAACACATATTTACTCACATTTATTATACTATACTTTTACAGAGTACTTTTGATTTTCAAAATGTATTTAACAGCAAATGTGGGTGATTGCTGTAAACATTAGCTTTGGGATAAAAAGATAAGGATGACATAGATATGCTGCTATAGCCCTTAACTGCTGTGGGGGAGAAGGGGTGGGGATGGGGGGGTTCCAATGATACTCCTCTCCGTTTCCACTTTCTCCAATTTTATTTATAACATATTGATTTTAGTTATTAACCTGTATTCCTTCTTGCCAGCAGGTGCTCCTGATCTATTGTTACTGTTCTCTCCTGTTTTTACTGTCCTCTTAACCTCCAACTAGTTTTTCTTTTACACTCTCACCTGGTGCTTGCTTAAGATGGGGGATTGTATCAAAGAGAAGTTCTGATCCAATCTGTTTGTGTCCTTATCTAGACTATTATTATTGGCTTTGTATTATATGGACTAATTTAGGATTGAGTTGAACTGTGTTTTTGAGGTGCCTTCAGATTAGATTTGCTGCTATATGGTGTTAATATATGTGGGTTGTTTTTTAAAAAAGATTTTTTTAAACCTTCAGTCTCTTTCTCATTTCATAATGCTGCTGTAACACTGCAATTTCCTAGTTTGATTTTTAAAAAATACATTCTGATTCTGACTATACAAATAAAGCTGAATTGGACAGTTAATGTTATAATTAACTGTCCAATTCAGCTTTATTTATATAATTATAACCCCCCAAAACCAAAAAAAAAAATTAATTTTTTTTTTTTTAACTACATCTTCATCAACAAACAGTCTCAAAATTAACTAAATTGAAGAGTCTAATAAACTCGACTATATTAGCTTGTTTATATATATATATATATATATATATATATATATATATATATATATATATATATATATATATATATATATAAAAAA
>JAOWBL010002913.1:0-12970 GCA_028564865.1 Zenarchopterus dispar | reverse complement strand
CATGTATATGTATATATATATATATATACATATACATGTATATGTATATATATATATATATATACATGTATATGTATATATATATATATATATACACACACACATACACACATGCATACAGACAGACACACGCACACATATAGAAAATACAATACTTGTCTGTCCCTTTTTTTAGATTCAAAGTACATATTTTATTTTATTTAAAATGATCCTGTTACTCATATAAACTAATTTTATGTTGAATTTATAAATAATTTCAAAATGCCAAAGCTTATAAAATAGATAAATACGTCTTATAATGAGTAACTCTTTATTTGACTCAAAAGCCAGAAAAGTTTAAACTAAATCTTTGTGAGAAAAGGATAAAGATAAAACAAGCAATATAAAATTATGGCTTTTGTTTTGTGCCATAAAGTTCAACGTGACTCAAGACACAGGTTCTGATCTTTGATCATGACACCTGTCCAGCGCGCGGCTCTGGAGGGAGGCCATCAGTACCTTGTGGTGTTGTCCGTGAAGAAGGAAGTGCAGTGTGATGAGGTAGTAGTTATGAGCTGGTGGTTTCATGTGGAAGACAAAACGATGGATGCAGTACTCAACGAACGACCACAAGAACCAGCCCAGCATGAAGAGCAGTGGGAACATGTACTTATGGATCGGGATGGAGAAATCTGGGAACACACACACACACACAGACATGCACATAATGACTCATGCTGGTGACGACATGCTGCATCATATGGTTGGGTGGACAATCAGAGCATCTATGTGAAAAAAAAGAGCATGCAGGAGACTCCTATGCTGTTTTTGCACGTGCATGTGCATTCATGTACAGGCGTGTATTACCTGAAGAAAGTTCAATCTTTGTGGTGCCCATCGCCAGAGTAGTGTAGCAGTACCAGCAGAGGTAAAACACGATAGGAAGCCAGACCACTGGGACCCAGTACCTGCAGAAAGCATCACAGTCACCCCTGCTCTGCTCATGAGCATAGCTAATAAAAATCCCATTTTGTTTGCAATTTTTACATGTGAGATCAAGAGGAGCAGGCCCTGCAGAGATGCTAAATCACATCCTCATATCCTCTCGTTTATGTGCTTCAAAAAAAGACTTATAAAACCACTGACCACAAATATTTGTAAATTTCTAATCAGGTATTCCTAGATCTCATTCAGATGAGTGTTTTCCTCAAAAAGAAAAGCAAATTTGCTAAATTATACCACTCTGATCATATAGAATTTAAAAAAACATTTTTATATACATATTTTTTTTTATTTTGAGTATTCAGCACTGCTTCCATACAAAATTGCAGTTATTTCTAAATTAACTAAAATAAATGAGTATGCTATTTATTCTCAGTTTGTAACAGTTTATGATATCTTAACTTTCAAGACAGTTGGACAATTTTGTTTTTCTTAAGAGAAGTGATAATTTACAATAAAAGAGAACGATTCAAGCTGTCAAAACTTTGTATTTCCTGTGTCAGAAACTGAAAATTGAATTTTGAAGTGTACATTGACATTTTTTTTTTTTTTATTAACGGGTGCACTGGATCTTCATGGGTTTATTTGTTCTTTTCATGTTAAACTAATAAAAGAAAGAAGAAGTATGTTTTCTTACCAGGAAGTTTTGGTGCTGGCCTCCAGGAAGGGGTTTCCAAACAGTCTGATGGGTCTATCTACAGGCTGATGAACCCACGCATCATATTTTTCTCCCAGGTGGCCCACCTGCCATGCTAGCGGCTTCCGCCAGTCCACCAAATCCTACAGATGTCCAACAGATGAGACATTAGATCGACTTGTTCGAAAGGAAAAAGCGCAGAAAGCAAACGTTTTAGCAGAAATGAGGAGTATTTTTCCCTCTCCAGCAGGTGGCGGAAGAGAGCTAAAGACGCACAACATTCAAGTTTGATCCAACTAGTAAATGCCTACTTCAGGTCATTACGCTTGCACCTCTACAGGTTTACTTCAAACCAACTTATTGTCGTATAAATTATGGATTTTCATTGAGTTCAAAGGCCAGATGAGATACTTAAAAAACCCTTAACAAGATCTTTGTGCTTGCAGTCACATGTGAATCAAGCAGTTGTGAAATGGATGAAGGTCGGACAGTTCTTTGTAGCTTCACACTGAATCACACTGATCTGAGGTCAGTTTCTGAAACAGCTGAAACAGCTGATCTATGGTCAAATCCCATCTCCACAGCCGTTTATGAAGAAAACGTGTGCAGAGTAGAAATGATCATAAAAATGACCTTGGTGTACAACAAGAAGTTCACACTTTTTGCTCAGTTGTAAAACCACATCTCCACCTCTAGAACGATGCACCATAAAGCACCATGTTGCAACATATATCAACTCAATGCATTTACAATTTCCAGTTTCCAAATGCAGAATGACATTTAAGCTTCAGGCATTTAATCATGAATGCAGCTAATACCTGTTTGGTCCAAAACTGGAAACAAAAAGCAGTTCAAATCGCAGCTTTATCGTGTCGTCAGATTTGGTCACTTTAGAAAAAGAACAGCAATCAAGAAAAGCATCACAAAATTTTCCACTACACATTTTCTTATATGTTTTCCAAATCGTTGTTACCCATAAACCAACTGTAGCTACTTATCTGAATTTGAAGGTGTTCTTCGTTAGCAATGCTCAGTTTAGTCACAAGATGTGAACCTCCAGCAGAGATGAGGAACCATCTGCAGAAATGTGATCATGAGCATACCACTTTCAAACTACGTTTGTGTTTCTGTGGTCAAAGTGGTCATTTTTATATCCAGACAACACTGATGGGACCTCACGGAGCTCATATAAAACAAACCTAAGAAATGAAATTTTATTTAATAGCATTTCTTGCACCACTGATGTTAAACAGAAATCCTGCTCATAGGATCTTTGCTGCACTTGTCAAAGCAGGTACATACACAGTCTATCCAATGAGGTGAAAGAATGTCACTTCCTGGTTTTGCAATTATAATTGCACTGCTGGTAACAAAAAGGTTAGGAAGACTTCTGGGGAAACCAACTGCTGCCGTTTTGAAAGCGAAGTATTGTACCAATCTCGGTTGATACAGGATTGCAGCTTTTCAACGGTTCGGGGCATCCTTTACCCCATTTAGGGTTTTTTTTTAACTTCATTTCATAATACTCCATATGTGTTCAGTGAGTAACATATCTGGACTGCAGACAGGCCAGTTCAGCTCAATAATGATGTAAAACTTGCAGAATGTGGTTTCTCTTGACGAAATAAACAAGAAGCGCCCTTAAAAGGACGTTCACTGAATGTCCACTAGATGGCAGCATACTGCTTCATGTGCAAGTGTTACGTGAACAAGTGCACCCTTATACCACAGTGAATGCTGGCCTTTTTCCATGCATCAATGATTTCTGAGAAGAATCTCAGACTCTGACTCTTTTCCAGTTCACCTCACTCACTCTTAAATGAGCACCAGGCTAAGCAAGGTTCTAAAGCGCTACGCGTGGGTTTCCAACAGAAATTTATGCTTATGAAGCTTTTAAGATCTGTGTTGGTTTTCAGCTTTGTTCCCTGGATAAAATAAATAATAACAGAAATCTGATTATTTACACTTTAATGATAGTACCTTAAAAGTTGATAGATCTTCCACTCAGTATTCTTGTAACACTATTCCACGTTTACACTCTTTCTTTTAGTCTGAAATCTAAAGGTTTCCCGTCTTTTTTAAACCCCATTTATAAGCATTTATATTTACTTTTTTGCATCCTAAAAACAAGGCAGGAAATGAAGTGGAGACTAAACCACAGATGTAAAACTGCCTTGTTATTGTTGTTTCTGTCATGAGACAGTTTTAAATTCCCTGTTTCCTCTAATTTACTTTGAATCCAGTAAAAAAGAAAAAAGAGGAAAGGAAAATAAAGAAGTAAGGGAAAAGCAGTTCCAGGATCAGCTGCCTTCTTTTGAGTTCTTGCCAGTCATTCAAGATGACAACTGCAAATGTTTAGTATTCTTGTAAAAAAATTTAAAAAAAAGAAGAAGAAGAAGAAGAAAAATAAGGACAGCACGTGGTGTAGAGCAGCTGCTCGCCAAACTGGTGCCGAACCTTTTATCTGAGAGATAAATGTAATTTCAGTGTAAAGTCAAATGAAAAAAAAAAAGAAGTGAAATCATGTTTGACACATGGTTCAGAAGCGCATGAGTGCAGGAACTTCCTAAAAATGTTTGATATCTTGAAACAAGATCAAAGCACTAGACTGAACGACTACTGAGGCATTGCAGTAAAACTTACTGACCAAAAAGCCTTATATTATGTACATGCTGTTATATTCTATGTAGAAAGTTATCAGTACACCATTTGGAATTTTTTGGTATCAATTTACAATCAATATTAAGGTTGAATGTCGATAAACTGAAAAAAGTAAATGGTGAGACTTGTTTACATAAGAAGAAAGATGAGAATGCTGATATCAGAAACTGAAATTAACAGGTGAAAAAAGACGAAATGCTAAGAGACAAAGGACATGCCTCAGATTCCTGAGTGTCAGACAGCTTAAGCAGCACGAGTACACACACACGCACGCACACACACACACACACACACACACACACACGAGTACACACAAAGACAGTGAGAGTGATAGATTAATTTTTTTTTTTGTTTTTTTTATGTTCCATGTGACTTACTGTACGGCAATCCTGCTGCACCAGTTTTGAAACAATTTTTGTTTTGTTTTTAAATACACACGGGAGTAGGAGATGCACCATGTGCTGGTATCACAAACAAACACTGCAGACACAATTATTAAAAGCAGCACTTTCACATCTGTCTGCATCAACCTCAACCCACAGCAAAGGATTCTGGGTATTTTGCAAAACACAGAAGAGTTTTTGTGAATTTTCTAAAACCTCCAAACTGAATAATACCACCCATTACACTGCTAATGTGTAAATTAGACTGAGTGAATTTTCTTCTTCTAACTTCTGTATGTCAATTTGGTCCATTAAAATTAGGAGTTTTGTTACAAGATTTAAGGATTTATCACAACACTTGTACTTGGTAACAATTCCTTTTTGCTTAACATTTTTTGCTTAAAACATGCTGTTCCATGTTTTTACAACACAAGGAAGAAGACGTTAAATCCTACCGAGTGCCGAAGAGAACCGGCAGAACCAACAGTAACCCACACCTCAGGTTGTTCTGAGACTGCCTTCAACACACCGCAAATGTGGCCGTGCTTTTGAGACGCCCAGTGCACGTGAATGCCGCGGCGAAAACCTCATGAGTGTGTAACAGTGGTAAAGCTGCTGAAATCAAACCACACTGGTGCTCTGGAAGAGGGAGCGTCGGAGGAATAGGATTCATGCTGCTGCAAGAACAAAACCACCTAATAGTGGGTTTAGGTGATCAACCCCGTCAACCACAGAGCAGCACTAAAAACACACACACTGTGTGGCAGTTAAGGTTTACAAGAGCAGTCGGGGTGTGGTCAACAAAAAGACAAGTCGAAAGTGTCGCATCTTATCCAACCCTGCGCTGCTTGCAGGCAGAGTAAGCAAGATGGACTGGTTGAATCTGTCAAGCATCCAATTGTGCTGTGCATGAACCTGGAATCCCACAAATGGAAAAGCACAAGTTGTACAATCACATGACAATTTAGACGAATAAATGCATGATTCTGTGAGCATGAATGCGTGAGTTTTCCAAAGGAGGACACCGGCAAAATGTCCCTGTGAGGGCATGCTTCACGCTGAAGAGCCGGGGAACTCGCTACTTTTTAATTAAGTTGTTTTGAAATGTATTCCTTTGCTCACCTTGGGTATTTTTTTCTGTATTTGCTCAAGCTCTTGTCAGACAGTGTGAGAACTCCACCGTCGACACACACACACACACACACAGACAAACACACACGGCCAGTTGCAGATGAGGCAGGGTGAATAACCTGATGGCTATTCCCTTTCCTCTCATCCTTCATCGACAGCACAAACACACAAGCAGACTTTTTGTTTTCACATTCCTGTGTCTGGTGCAGTTTCAATAAACACACACACATGATGAATGTGGAGATTAATAGCAACAACAATAATAATAATAACAATAATAATCACAGAAGCACACACACACACCTTGTCCAGGTCCACTGAGCTGCAGCGGTTGTACGGCGAGTTCTCATCCTCGTCTTCCACCTTCTGCTTTGGCGTCTTTTCTGCCCTTCGTCCATCTGTCTGGTCACTGGTCTTCCTCCTCTCTTTCAGGGTCTAAAACAAAACAAAAATAAATAACAGACAAGCAAAAAGTTTAACTGAAGGCGGATGATGAGGCCTGTGAGAGGATGGGTTGACAATTATTTACAACCTATCTATATGCATTTACATTTGAATATATAGTCTTTTAAATAATCAATGATTTGGCCACGGTAAAACACCAGTGTGATGAGTCACATGCTCTGTTTGTCATTTCTCATCTATCTGCCCTTTGCTCTTCTCTCCTGAATATAAAAAGCACCATCGCCACATTATAATGGTTATCACGCATCTAACACTTTACATTTACAACCTTCAACCTTTGAGCACCAACAGCACTGTTTCCATTTTCACAGTTACACAAGACTGACTCCATTTCATGACAATCAGCTTAGTTTATAGACTTATCTTTCTTAAGAGCGACTTAATGCTGTTCAATTGTTCCTGCAGCTTCTTGTTAATATCCATATTGTAACAACAGACGAACCACAATATCCTCAATAAAGAAAGCAAATAACAAACTTGATATTAGCTTGGAGAGGAGAGCACATGCTGACTGCCTGATCAGATTTTTTTCCCTGATTACAGACAAATAAAACCTTATCTGGAACTGATACAGACTCCTAGACATTAAGATATTACTTTGTATTTTGTTCATTTCCATAAAAACACAGGATTTCACCCAATGAAGAGGAACCCCTCCACATTTTTTTCAAGAATTCTGGCTGTAGTCTACAATAAAAATCTCATTTCAAGTTTTATGAAAAAAAAAGAATAAATGTGAAAAAATATAAATGTCTTGATATAATCAATTTAATAGTGATGTTCAGCAAGAAAAACCTGCTGTATCCACAGATAACATTAGATACATTTCCATATTTTTTGCCAGGACACAAAAAAACACCTTTGACATCTTTTTGGTTAGATTACATCTTTAGATTACATCTGTGAAAAACTATTTTAGAGCAGAAATAAATTCCTCAGAAGCATCCGATTAACTGACTGGATGTCTGATCTGATGACGGTTGCTGCACATCCATAAAGTCTGCCAGTCATGTTAAATATTCATCGCCTGGCGGGGTGAGACATGTGCAGAAGGTCTCTTATGGTTTGTTGCTTACATCATCATGGCGATTTAACACCTGAGGTGGCAACATTAAACCAACCCATCATCACAGCGTGCATAAACAAACAAAAAAAGAAATATAAGCACATTTAAAGATCTCCTTATTCCTGCAATTCTGGCTCTGATGTCACAGAAATATCCGTTTTATGAGTTCAAGGTCACTGCAGTGTAGCCAATGGCTGCAGGTACCTCTGACTGGTCCTCATCTCCTAAGATGTAGCACATCTATGTGAATGATGGGAGATGTCAGCTTCACCTGAATTAACAGCTGATCAGTCAGGTTCAGAATCACTATTTCTCAAGAACTGTTCATGTTGGTCTGATTTAACCGCTGAAGTGGAGGGAAAACACTTCAATTTTGTCCTGGCAGAGAAAAACACTTGTTTTCTTATAGCAGTTGTTCATGTCTTTAGTAACTTCCTGCAGATAAGAGGGCACATGCTCGCACATCAGTTTTTACTCATGATGTTATCTGATAGAAGAATTATTATATAATGCATGCTGAATCACGAAAAGACTAATCATAAATCATCTGGAGGATAAAACTTAATTTGGCTGTCATGACACATACTGGAGACTGTGTATAAATGGATAAATGTTTGGATGTTAAATCAGGAGTAACTAACACGATTTGAGTGCTTCTTTGACTTCCTCAACAGCCTGAAGGCTGCCGAAAACTGAAGATTTGCAGTTGTATGTCAAAGTTCAAACGCACACAAATGAAGTAGCAATTTTTAAAATGTTGAACATGTTCAATATGAATACCACAAAAGAAAAAAAATCATTGTTCTTAAGTCTTCTTGAGGGCAGAGAAGCTGGTTATTTTAACAAAAGGACATTGACATTTTAAATTCATTTAAATATTTTGGGAATATTTTGGCCTCTGTGTGACATTTTCAAAGGCATGCAAAAAAGAAACAAGAAAAACACTATTGAATCTGGAAAGTTTAAGGTTTTGCAGATTGACTTTGAGGCTCATCTGAAACATTATCTGAACAGACAGAACCTGAACTCACTTCATTTCTTTTAAGTCATCCAATCCATCTTATTTTTTTTCCTCCCTGAATTTGATGTAATTTTCCTGCAATTTTTTTTTTTAGTTTGAGATAAAAGTGTGCACTTCAGGTGGCAATTCATCTGCACAATTTACATGTACATAAATAAATGAACAAAATAAAATAAGATGAAACAAGAAAACTACAGGCCAAAATATGAAACAATCACGCTCAGTAACACAAGCCAGAAAGAGTCAAATTTAACATCAGGGTTGTAACCAAACATTCCCGTTTTATTTTTGTTGATGTGGTCATTAAACTCACTTTCCCCGTCCTATGCCTTTATGCACACACCAAATCACACAGTGACACAGCTTTATAGTTGTGGACGCAATAAACGAGCACGCCCTCTGTATCAGCAGCAGCCATGGCGTACGTGATCCTGCGGGTTGTGGTGCGGTGTTTAATGAGCGTTGCCTTGTCCCACTTTATACATGCAAGACCTGATGAACGTGACTCAAGCCCTGCGCCATCGCCGTGAGCAGGTGGGGTGTGTTCGGGAGATGTGGTCAGTATCGGGGATGTAAACATCCTCACCTGGTTTTCATTAGCAGGGCAGGGACGGTCTGCTTTTATTTGGTAAGACAACGCATTGCCAAATTTGATGTTCCTGAATCCTGTTTGGAAACGGCTCAGACAGCCCAGCCGAGCTGGTGAAGGCCGGGAGAGTCTGTTTAAGACAGATCATGCAGTTGCAGAGCATTATCTGTGTCACGTGGTAGTTTTTAAGTAAAACTGGTCAAACCAAAAGCTTTTTTTTAGTAAGAAAGTAGTGTTTAGTGCTGGGATTGCTCTGATATGTCTTATTTATTTGATCAGTTTATGTAAAACACGCTCTCTTTTTCCAGCCCTTCCTAAAATACGGAGGATCATTTGGTAAAGTCCTAATTTCATCAAATAATACATAGAAAATGTGGCTGTTATTCTAACACTGTTAACACACTCCAAACTATACTGAATTATTCTCGTCTTTCTGGATGCGACCCTGCTTACTTAATTATTTATGGATGGTTGGATTAAACAAATTTAAACTTGACCAAGAGAAATAAAGGTGCCAATTCGACCAGTAATCCTGGAGTCATGACAGACGCAGGCCTGAGTCACATCAGGACATGAGCCAAACCAGTCATTTATTATTCGTCTCATCATCTAAGAACAAGGATGTCAGGGTAATTGGTGGTTTTAAACTGTCCACAGGAGTAATACCCCTTCCTTTTGTCTAAAGAGAGCTGGAAAGGGCTCCAGCAAACCCCTCTGAGCCTAAATAGGAATCAGCAGGTGTAGTTAAGGGATGGACAAACTTCTCCGTCCTACACGGCATAGCTGTGTCTGATCACTGGAAATGATTATTGATCCATCTAAACATTACTTCATATCCACTAAAAATAAAGTTTCACTAGAATGTATCAACGTCTGTCAAAAAATAATTAAAAAATTACACACTCAACATTCAACTCATGCGAACAAGTGTTTTATACAAACACACAGCTCCCATTCCTGCCTCCTCAAATATGTGCAAACTTCCACCTAATACTTTAAAGTTGAAATTCAATACACACCCCCATGCGCACCTTCTGTTGTGTAAGGATACAGCGAGTCATACACACTGCGCAACCCAGAGATTTACTCTCCAAGGAGCTGACGGTGGGAACAAACAAATTAGAAACTGCAGGTCTCAGACTGTCCTGTCACGACAGCTGAACACTGAAACACGAGTTAGTTTGTGTTTTAGATGACACTCGGTGTGCAGATATTTATGAAAGATCAGTGTGGGACAGAGCTTTTGTTCATACAGATCAGAACAAAATGAGTAAATCAGAATCAGCCAAAGATTATCAAAGTTGCAGATGCTGTTGGGTTATCGGAACGAGCTGTTAGAGCCATGTAATGCATTTCTGCTGATACGGGACATCAAAGTCATCATTTAACCACCCTCGCCTCAAAACCAGTTTCAGTTACATCAGGTCACAGCGACAGCAAGCTATTTTCAAACTCTTAAGAAATAATCACCAAAACCAACACTTCCTTTTACATTCTTTGTCATTTGAAGCCAATGTCTATTCTCAGGCACGCGACCAGAAAAAAAAGACGAACCACTTAAGGATGAAACTGTTGATTCATGTTTACAAGTAAAACTATAAATATCTGAGTGCACATTTGCTGACATATCATGATTTGAATAAGAGAACAGCGTCTTCCAGTTTTGATAAGAGGAACATAAAGAACAAGACAAACACAAAGTAAAGGTTGTATCTTTTTAGTGATCAGAGGCTAACACATGAATGCTCAGTTGCATTTTTGCCAAATCGTACACCGCCACAGAAAAATAAACCACGATTTCCGCTACGATTACATGCTGGCTGGAGCGGGATGATGTGGGGTGGTGCTGGTGGTTGCTTGGCTGGGCGGGGAGCTGACAAACTTCTCTGTTCGCAAACTCCCAACCCCTCACCAACCTCTCACCAAACTGCATTTTTATACTGACCACAATGTTGTCAAATATTTAAAACTGCTCCTGTCGTAGTTCCTGGTATGTGTTACCATGGAGACACATGCCCATCGAGACAGATGCAACTGCAATCTCCTCAATCAACCCTGATAGCTGGTTTAAAATAGTATATACAGAGAGGGAGAAAAAAGTTAGATATGGAAATAATTAAATGGCTACAGGTCTAGAAAAGGAACTTGTGGTGTGCACCTGACACATCTGTCAGAGCACCCGCCACCAAATACAACAATAATTAATTGAATTAGAAAAGGTAAAAAAAAAAAACTTTTGGGTTGAATCGGGGCTGTCTTTGTCTGAGACATTAAAACAAGAAGGTTCCCATTCTTAAACAGTCTTCGCAGCCTTATCTAAGCTTCTGTATCAGGAGCAAAAGATCACTTATTCTTGTCTAGTTCAAGGTTACACGTTAACAGCAGTTCTTTAGAAGGTTAACAGGCTGACAATCATCTCAGCATTGTTTTCTAATAAACTTTTAATTACTATGTTTTAATGACGCTAAATCGCCACCAAAACGTCTGAAATGTTTGCATTCCAAGATAAGCCCTGAATTGTTAAGCCATTAAAAGGATCTGCATCCACAGCATCACGTGGCAGCAAACAGAGTCTGTTTCTGGGGTTTATCAGAGAAATGAGTCTCACCGCAACCCAACTGCACAAATCTGACTTGATTTGGATTTTACCAGCTGATCGTTATTTTGGGAGTTTGCAAACTAGCATGGAAAAAGGTGAAAGAAGAAAAAAAATCTCACGGGGAAAAAATTTAAAGCAACGGCAGCGTGTGAACGAAGTGTCCTGCAGCACGTTCAGAGTTGAATTACGGGCAAACACCTGCCCTGAAATACCCACAGCAGGAAGCAGCCTCGGTCAACTTTTTAAATTTATAGTTATACAACTTCACCTCTGAACAGCAAAAAAAGACACCAGTTGGCAGAAACACAGTGAGCCATTGGGTTTTGCTGAAAATATAAAGTACCAATAAAGCTTCAGTCACCCTTTTTGAAGCATGCATACGTGTGACGTCTCAGTGCCTTTAGCGCAATTATGTTTCATGATGTCTGGCAAAGAGACAGAAAAGATCTAACTTTCCTAATGATGCTTATCACACAAACAGCAAACAACATCACTGCTCAAAGGCTCTCTTTAACTAGTTTGTGTCTCATATTTGTTAGTCTTTGACAAGTGCTTAGTTCAGTTTAATTCATTATTCCCTCTTTATCTGTGACTGGGCTCAGAAACTGGCTGCAGGCATCAGTATTTATCATCTTCTTGAAACAAATAAGCTAATTTTTCTCATGAGTGACCTTCTTTGTTAACCACGAAGGTGGAGCACTGAAATCACATCTATTTTTCCTTTTGTGTTTTGAGCTACGACCTGTCCAGGGTGTACCCCTGCCTCTCGCCTGCAATGGGCTGGGACTGGCTCCAGCAGACCCCCGCGACCCACTCACTGGATTCAGCGGGTACAGAAGATGGATGGATGGATGTCTTGAGCTAGATTTGTATATGTCAGGAAAGACTGAGTGGCTGTGGGTTTTTGTGAGGGGTTTCATTTTTCTACTTTCAACTTGCGTTACAACATATCTGTAACATTTCAAACTACTCAACTACTATTTATAAATGATTAAAAACTTGTCAAGTTGCAACATGACTTTATTTTTCTTGCTGCGAATTAATTTTGATTCAGTTTTTTGTATAATCCCAATTCCTAATAGAAAGTGATTTCAGGTCACTAGAGAAAACAAACAAGTTTAATACAAACCCAATCAATTATACCTATTACAACTGAATCAAAAAGTATGTGCTTATAATTTAGTTAATCAAATGAATGGACAAGAGATATGTTCTCTGAATTGATCTTAACAGTCCCTTAACAAGTCGAATAAAATCCACTTGTAATAATTGTGCTGATACCTTTATTATAGCTACACAACAAAAACACCTGGGCCATTCAAAAATGTCTCATGTAAATATATAAGCATATGTTGGAGGGTGCCTCTCGCCTGGGATGGGCTGGGATAGGCTCCAGCAGACCCCCGTGACCCAGAAATGGAACAACGGGTCAAGAAA
>JAOWBL010002912.1:0-12971 GCA_028564865.1 Zenarchopterus dispar | reverse complement strand
AGTAAAAACTGAAGTTAAAGAAATGAGAATTGAATATGTAAAAATCAAAGTCAATTAATCTTACTAAGTTTTTACTGGATGTAAAATTTGTTGATTTTTGTTGTGTTTTTACAGATATGAAATTTTTTGGATTTTTCATCGTATTAGTAGTAATTGTTCCACTTGTGGCCTTTCTGATCAAGAAGTTTAAACAACTGAAGTGCACAACCACACAAAAACAAGAAGGTATTTAGACATTTTTTTGTTCTTCCTTAATCATTTCTCTGAATTAATTTTTTTCCTTCCAGCCAGATTGATATATTTCTGCTTTTCATTTGTTGATAGAGGTACCATGATGTTGAAAATTAGTTCACAGTTCAAACTATCTGAGCTTTTTAAAGTTAAGTTATACCTGTTTGTCATACAGTTTATAAAATAAGGAGAACACCAGCCACGAGGACCAGGATTAACCACCTCTGAGCTAAACTCAGTAGACAATTCTGTATTTTGTTTTTTGTTTGTTTGTTTTTTTTAATTTCTGAAATGGGAGCTAAAGTTGCAAATGTTTGTCAGGTGTGAATCAGGTGAAAGGGCCAGGGCACACAGAAAATGATTTGCAGCGATCCAGTGTCAGTCACTAACACCTGTACGTTTGTTCATCAACAACAAGTGTAACAGCTGCTAACAGCAAGCCAAGTGACTGTAGGTCTCAGTGAAGCTCTACGTGTGCTCTTTTAGCTGGTAACATGCTTCAGATGTCACTTTGGTAATGACACTTGAAGTGAGGCTGCTTGGAAAGATTCAATAAGACTGATCATAGAACACTGTGAATTAGCTTCAGAGTTAGCACAACCTGAACATCTGCTAAGCTGTATATTTAATGTGAACTTTTTTATCTTTGCAGATTCAGAGCACAGAGAAACAGATGTCCATTATAGTGAGATACAGATATTTGGTGGCAGATGCACTCAGGTAGGTAGTTTTATTTAGTCTGTGAGGTTGTGACACTTTTTTTCCAGGGCAAATAATTAGTATATTGTGATGTAGTTATTGGAAATAAATGCTATAGAAAAAACAGAACTTCCCGAACACAGAAAAATGTTTTGAAAGCACATAATGTATACTTTGAAAAAAAAAATCTGCCTCCATCTGACCAAACAAAAGTCAGTTTTGCATCCAAGACAATGAACTTGACAGTTTTGTGCATTATTGATGTCGCTCTCTGGCTTTCATTCAGGAATTTGTCAGACTTCCAAAAAGCAGACTACAAAGTTTTGGTGATACAATTCCTCTATCTTCCCTGCTCACTTAATAAAGTCCATGTCCTTAAATGCTTAGCAAAGTAGTTCATTCAATTCCATTCAAAATGCTTCAATAATCCCAGAAATTGAGTAATATTTAGTAACATCTGTGATGTCTTGAAACCACAGCTTTGCAAAATGAGCAATATAGCATAAAATAACATCATATTCTCAACATAATGTTCATGTTATACAGGTAGCTCAATCCAACAACTCACCAAGGAATTTTCTGACTCAAACGGAAAGTTTGAAGGCAGTAATGCACAACTTTCTGTGAAACAAAAAACACCCAGAAAAACAAGTCTCTGTTTATAAAAATTGTGTGTCAGTGAGTGGTTAATGTTTAACTGGTGGCATCAAACATCAAAAATGATTAAATGTAATTTTGGTTATGAAAAGTCCATGTCCATTTGTTAACCTCAGATTTCTTTTCATCATATTTTAAAAGTCCTTCCCAATCCCCCTTTAAAGTCTGAAAAGAAAGAAACATTCATAAAATGATAATAACAAAAAAAGAAAGAAAGACAAAAAGAAAAGCAATGCATTGCAAAACTTAAATTCCCCCAAACAAGAAATGTTCCAAACTGGAATCGACCCACCAGGGGTGAATGAGGAGACTTTGACTGGTAAGGGTTCCCTTCTAGTCCTTCAAAAACTAAAAATCAGAGAAAAATCCAGGATCCTTCACTGGTCTTCAACATATTTTTTTTTTCAAATTATGACAGATTTCCTGAAATGAGAATAGTACTACATGGGGTTTCTTTCAACATGCTTTTCTTCAAGCTCGGACCTCCATTCCTGGTTTTAAGTATTCAGGAAATATTTCCCAGTTCCCTATTTGTTTTGAGGTCCACCCCTCACTTATGAGAAATGCCCAGGTTACAGAAAAGGACAGGAAGTAACACTTAAAATTTCTAAATCACAATGGACCACTTGGTGCAGAAGTCTTGAATGCATGGTCTGGAGCCCACAGTCCTGAATGTTTTTGGATATATCCTTGCACACCTGATTCTAATTAACTGAACAAGTCTGTCAATGACACAACCACTTGTGTCATGGTCTGAAGAAGCAGGGAAACATCTAAAACACAGGTGTCAAACTCCAGTCCTCAAGGGTCGCTGTCCTGCATGTTTTAAATGTTTCCCTGCTTCTTCACACAATGACACAAATGACTGTGTCATTAACAGAGTTGTTCAGACCTCTATGACAACCTGTTAACGACCATTAATGAGTGTCAGGTGTGTTGGAGTAGGGAACCATCTAAAACCTGCTGGACTCTGGCCTTTGAGGACTGACTTTTGACAACCCTGCTCTAGATTCATGTCTGGTCTGAAATCTGCTTCTAGAGGGGTTGGATATATTTCTTCATCTCTCTAAAAAAAAACTCATTAGACCAGCGTTTCTCAATTCCAGTCCTCTTGGGCCTCTGTCCTACAAGTTTTAGATGCTGTCCTGCTTCAGCACACCTGACTCTCATTAATGGTCATTAATAGGTTATCATTCAGGTCTGAACAAGTCTGTCAATGACACAGTCATCTGTATCATGGTGTGAAGAAGCAGGGCAACGTCTAAAACATGCAGGACAGAGGCCTACGAGGACTGGAATTGAGAAACACTGCATTAGACTAAATTCTGGTCTCATTTCCACAAATGCAAATTAAATTTGCTGCAAAGTTAAAGTTGAAAAACGTTTTAGCTCCAGACTCACCAATAGGTTTAAACCTGACATCAGCTGGTGTTTGAGGAATACAAGGACGGCCACACAGTTTCTGATATTCCACCTGAAGCACCTGATACTTCTGTCTTCACTGTTCTTCAGGAGGAGAGTTTTCTGGAACCTTCTGGAACCATGGACCGCTCCAACGTTACAGTGTATGATGACCTGAAGGTTCATCAGATGATGCTCACCAGACCTGCTGATTAACTGTAAACTACAGATTTTCACCATAAATGACAACTGCCAGAGAAATTCCAGCTCAGTATGTTTTTCTATCCACGTTACAGGGAAATGGTGCAGAAATGTTTCATTTTCTACTTTGAATACTATGTAGATCAGTGTCAGTGACTGAAGTATGGATCTATAACAGGGGTCTCCAAAGTCAGTCCCCCTACTGTCCTGCAGGTTTTAGATGTCTCCCTGCTCCAACATATCTGATTCTATTTAATGATTATTAACAGGTTATCAACAATGTCTGAACAACTCTGTTAATGACACAGCTACATGTGTCATGGTGTGAAGAAGCAGGGAAACATCTAAAACAGGGTTGTCCAAAGTTGGTCCTTGTGGGCCGCTGTCCTGCATGTTTTAAATGTTGCCCTGCTTCTTCACACTGTGATACAAGTGGCTGTGTCATTGACAGACTTGTGCAGACCTGGATGACAACCTGTTAAGGACCATTAATGAGAGTCAGGTGTGTTGGAGAGGGAAACATCTAAATCCTGCTGGACTCTGGCCTTTGAGGACTGACTTTGGACACCCCTGTATACGGTGTTTCAGTCCTGGAAAGCCACTGTCTTGTATGTGTTAGATCATTGGTCATCAATCCTGGTCCTCAGGATCTACTGTCCTTTATGTTTCAGATGTCTTCTTGCATCAACACAGCTAAATGGTTTCTTTATGTCTGGGCAGAGAAACTTGGTTAACTCATTTAGCTTGTTTTATTTAGCTGTGTCACACACGTTGTAAGGTGGACCGCTGATCCCTCCACAACTGTGTTTGTTATTGGTGTTAAATTGTGTTTGTTTATTTTAGTTTTTCTGTTAATGCATCCAGGCTGGCGGATGTTGACGCATGCTATCACAACAGAAAACAAAGCTCTTCATCGTTTCCTGGCTAAATGACAAGAGCACACATGTGAAGTTAGCTTCACGTTGGTTGTCTCTGTGTGGGAAACATCAGAGCAGCTGAGTTATTTTAGTGTTTTGGGGGTTTTACTGTCTTCTCTCATCATTTCCAACTAACCCACACACACGGGCACTCTTATCACGGCATCATGTGATCTTGTCTGCCATTTTTATCATTCACACGTGTATGAACAGCCATCTTGTCTGTTTACATCATGTGCCATCACAGCCATCCTGCCACACAAACGCATACACACACGTACATAGACTGATATTTCTGCTTCGTGCTAGTTGTTTATGTGTAGTTTAGACCATAACTTTATTTCATGTGCTGTTGATTGCAACTATTGACACTTGTGTTAATAAATTCTGGATCATTTTTTAATGAGAGTTGTTTGTGGTTATTTACACATATTTGAAACATTTGCTGGTTGCAGGGGTATGTGCTTGGACTCCTTCTTTCACTCTATACTCTGTTTCGCTATAGCAGGGGTGGCCAACCCTGGTCCTCGAGAGCTGCAGTCCTGCATGTTTTAGATGTTTCCCTGCTTCTTCACACCATGACACAAGTGACTGTGACATTGACAGACTTGTTCAGGCCTGGATGACAACTTAATAATAACCTTTAATTAGAGTCAAAACTGATGGAAAAATGAAAGATGGCTACAGACCAGCTTCCCATTTAATGATGAGTAGAAAGAGAGGAACATTTGTACTCATCAGACCAGAACCTGCTCATGAGACATACTCGGACGCTCCAACATAGGGGTGTCCAAAGTCAGTCCTTGAGGGCTACTGTCCTGCAGGTTTTAGATGTCTCCCTGCTTCTTCACACCATGACACAGGTGGCTGTGTCATTAGCAGAGTTATTCAAACCTGGATGACAACCTGTTAATGATCATTAATTAGAATCAGGTGTGTTGGAGCAGGGAAACATCTAAAACTTGCAGGACAGTGGCTCTTGAGGACCGACTTTGGACACCCCAGCTCCAACATGATGATGATCCAAAAACACAAGAGTCAATCTGTCAATGGCTATAGCAGAAGAAAATGAAGGTTCTGAAGTGACCATCTCAGTCTCCTGACCTCAGTAACATTTGATTGATTTCTTAAATGTCCTGTTCATGCAAAACAGCCCAAGAACAGAAAAAAATAAAATATGAATGTGAATGTGAATATGAATAATAAGAGTGGGAAGTTCTCCCAGGGTACGTAAACATATCGGGACAACTTTATAATGAAGTAATGTAGACGTGTATAGTATATTAAGAAACAGAAAGATCAATAATTACTGGAGGAGGACATGGGTGAGATAATTATAATTAGTTTTATTAATACTAATATTGAAATGAGTGTAGATATGATTTTGTATCATCTCATCATTCAATTAAAAAAAAAAATTCATTAACCCCCAGAGGGAAATGAACTGAATTTAAGACATAATATATAAACATGATTATGACATTTTACACACCATGGGTTGTCTATAATTTCAACAATAAAGTCAACATTTATCAAGTTCAAATGAAGTCAGAAGTCTGAGCCTTAAATTTAAGTCAACAACAATAAAAAAAAACAAATACAAAACCATGAAATATTTGCAGAGCAGTGTCTACAAGAATAAATACTGAAATGCAATGTGTCTAAAAAGAACCATTTATGATGATTCTTGTTGTTTTCAGTTAATTGTCATCAGCAGGTTGAACCTCCATGATTTCATGAGATTTCACTTCATCTTATCCTGATGTCTGGTTGTGTAGATCAGCTGATTCTGGATCATCTCCTGAAAACAATCAAACAGAGGAAGTGAGTGATGGAGATCCAAGAACTGCAGGTGAAGTAACAGAACTCTTTCCTCTGAAGATCATCATTTCAGGAGCTGAATGCGCCTTTTTTTTCCAAATACACTTGAACACTGATTTTAAAACTTGATAAAATTCAGATACTAATATATAGCCTTAATGGTCTTGCATCATCTTATCTTACTGATTTGCTTTCACCTTATGAACCATAGAGGACCCTCAGGTACTCCGGCACTGGCCTTCTTAAAATTCCCATTGTTAATACCAGAACCCACAGTGATCCAACACTACGTCCCACATTTATGGACCAGCCTGCTGGAGAACCTGAGAGCTACAGAGACTGTAACATTTTTAAAAGCAGGCTCAATTTATCAAATCACCATGGTAACTCACTCATAACATGCTGAAGAGCAGGTAATTTTCAACTTTGGTTAAAACTGTCTTTAGATCCTTTCACTGATTAATGTTCTGACGACATCCCAGGTTAAATCGCCCTGAAACAGCCTCATCAGGCAGAAGTCAGAAATGTTGAATGCTGATGTCACATTTTAACAATACTGAAAGCCTTTGATGAATGGTAAAAATAAATGAGTTATAATCATGATTCATTCTTCTCAGCAGCTCATACTTGCAATTCCAAGTTCAGGGATTTAAAAAACAGAACAAATACCTTTTTCTGTTTGTCTGGCTTTCTTCTTTTTTTGTTGAAAATATGAGATCACACAGAAAACCAATGAAACAACGGTAAAACACACAATGAGTGGAATTACCATCCGAGCTGTCAAACAAGGCAAAGAACATCAAGTAAACAAATACGTTTTTAAGATCAAGTTTGACAATACCATTCATAAAAATCAATGCTACAATGAAACTTACAGTGTCTTTTATTGTCTCGTGTGGTGTTTGTCCAACAGGAAGTGGTGATGTTGACAGGAAGAGACTTTTCTTCTGCAGGACTGGCAGATGCACATCTAAAAGAGGAGTTGACGTCCTGCCTGTGTACAGTCAGAGTCAGAGAGAATGCAGAGCTGCTCTGGTTCACCATCTCATCATCTTTGTACCACAACAGAGTCGTCTCTTTGTCCACCAAACACAGCAACAAGCAGCTGTCAGAGTTCACGTTCAGCCTGTTCACTGAAGGAGTCTCTGTAGGATCTGGACGACACATTCATGGACATTAAAACATGTTAAGTTGTGTTATTTGTGTGTGAGCTCCTTCATTCTTTCTGACTAAACTAGATTCTTCATATCATGCTGCATTATTCTTTATATCAGAGACTCACACACTCTCCATATGTTAATTATTCAACCCAGTCTCCCAGCAGAACTAACAAAGTCCAGTTAGCTTTGATTCAAACACTTAGGACTACCAGGACCTGGACAACTGAGAATCTCCACCAACATGATGTCACATATGGAGTTGAAATGCTAAACGATCCCATCAACAAACACCCATTACAAATATCACTCACCATACACTGTTAGATTATACGTAGTGAAAGCACGTGTTTTTTTAAAGTCAACGGTATAAATTCCTGAGTTGTTTCTCTGCAGGTTTGTGATCATAAAGTGTCCAGTATTTTTGTCCCAGTGAATGTTGTCCCAGTAAGTTCTTGATTCCTGATGCTTTTCATCCACCTCAGCAATGATCGTTCTACTGAATGAAACATATCCTGTCTCCAAAACAGGATTATCTAGAGTGATGTTTCCTCCAACAACACCTGCCAGGTTCTTCTTCAGTTTCTCAGCAGCAGATAAAATCATCACTGTAAAACATCAAGAGACACAACAGTCAGCTCCAGTTCTCATCAAAGTCAAGAACAACATGTTGTTCTTTCTTATAAAACCAGTTTTAATTTACAAAGGGAAGTGTGTGTTTAGTTATTTAAGAATTACTAATAACTGTCTGATAACAGTTATTTATAACATAAATAAATTAAAGTGGCCCTCGAGGACCGACTTTGGACACCCCTGATTTAGAACATGCAGGGCAGTGACTATTGAAAGACCAGAGGTCCCCAATACTTACGCATAATATATGGGATAACTGCTCTTTATGACAATCTTTACCTACCCCTGAGTTAGATCAGTCTATGAACAGTTAAGAAGCTTCACCTACCACTTTTGAGGTTGCTGCTGTGAAAAAATGATATGTGTTGGATTTAAAAGAGGTTACGTCTAATAGTTCTAATGGGCTTGAATAGTAAGAGGATGTTCCTTCTCATTCATGTAGATGTCATTGTCTGTCTACCAGGATCAGCTCAATGTAAAAAAAAAAAAAAAAAAAACTTCTGGGACAGGGTCCATCCATCCATTTTCTTGCTGAATCCATTACTGGGTCATGGGGGTCTGCTGAAGCCTATCCCAGCCCATTGCAGGTAAGAGGCAGGGGTACACCCTGGACAGGTTGTCAGTCCATCACATACATAGATGAACAAGCACACACACTCACACCTATGGGCAATTTAGAGTTCTTCTGGGACAGGGTGTTTCTCTAAAATAAGAAATCCCAACCAAACTTGAAAGTGAAACAGTCCTCAAATTTAAGCATTTTACACACCTATATATTTTACACATACTTCATTATTGCTATAGTCATTATCACATGTCATATTACATTTTGTCACATACAAAACATCTGTCTTGTTTGTTTTTGGTTTGTTTGTTTTTCCAATACTCAATGTGCAAAGAAAAACACTCAAAGGACAGTTTATCAAAAGCTAAAATGTTCTCAAACCAGAAGGAAGTCTGTACAAATCACCACATCCTCTTTATCTGTATGACGCTAAGCAAGATTTAAATTTTTAAAACATAAACTTCTTCACAAAGATCATAGCTCTATTGTATGAAAAAATATATTTAGTGTAAATCTAACAACAAAACCATGCAGGGAGTCAACTCCAGCGTGTAGTGACATGAAACTCAGTACATAAATCTTTGTAGAACTCCAGAACTTCCCCTGACGACAAACTGGGACTCCCTTTGAGATGTCAAGATCACGTGTTTGTTGATTCCTTTATTACTGAGGACTGAGGGTAGTTCAGCCTGACGTCTATAAAAGCTTTTGCTGTTTGAAATCAAACAGATATGAAAGCAAATATAGGATAAGTGTGCAGGCTGGTTTTACATCTGCATGTACATTGAACCAGTGGTCTTCATCCCTGGTCCTCATGGCCCACTTTCCTGCATGTTTTAGATGTTTCCCTGCTTCAACACACCCTGATACAAATGACTGTGTCATTGACAGACTCGTGGAGACCTTCATGACAAATTAACGATTTCTTAATAGGACGTATTGTTGTAATGATACCCACAAAAAATTAAGGCTAACGGTTCTTGAAGGCTTGATTTTTGAGAGTCCTGATCTAAAGTGATACCAAAAAGACGTTGTTTGGACATCGCCCTGCGCGGTGCACTTTCTTCAACAATATGTTTTCTAAATTTAAGTTATAGTCAACCAACATGTAAACAAAGACTTCCGTCATTTACTGTGAGACTCGCAACTTACCGAAACAAAAAAGGGCGATAGTTGACTTTATCTTCATCTTAGAGGTGATTGGATTTAATGTGTTTATGCCTCTCGGATCAAAAGTAACGGTCCCGCAGCCAAAGAGGAAGAAAACGTCGACGCGTTGTTTTTAGATAAGTAGAAGATGAAAGATACTCTCATAAGTGGAATACCAGTGGTCTTTATTTGTGGTATTATAGCACTGTCTATGAAAGTACTTCAATTAGACTAAATACTACACCAAATTTTATAAATGTTGTTCGAGACAAATAATTTCCGCATTCGGGAGCCACGCCCAGGATGCTGATTACCATAGACATAACAATGAGTAGACGTCGCATCGACTACTGGGGCTTGAGAAACGCCGCCGCCATCTTGGTGAGGTCATAACTCGGCCAACCTATAGCAGCTGCTACGGATGAAAGATGTCAGAGATGTGCAATGTTTCATCTAATCAGCGGACCATCGAAAGCAGGAAACGAGGATTTACTTTTCACAAGTAAAACTGAATATCAATATTAGTTGTATCTAGTCATTACAAAAGTTACTTGCTGTAATAATCTGCCCACCAGCTAAATCATGTTTAAATAGTTAAACTCTCATGTTTAGTCCTAGCTATGAAAGTTATGTCATTAAAGTAAATCTATGAAACTTCATGAATCATACATTCTAAAACATCCAGGACTGTGACCCTTGAGCACTGGAGTTTGAGACTCCGCAAGGCTCCTGGGCTGGGCAAGTGTCTCCCCCTCCACCCTGGGTCACAGCGCTGATGAGCTTACTACTGTCTTTATGGACATCTTTAACACCTCCCTGAAGTCAGGTCATGTGCCAGCCTGTTTCAAGTCCTCCATTGTCATCCCCATCCCTAAGAGGCCATGGATCACTGGACTTAATGACTACAGGCCTGTGGCACTGACATCTATAGTCATGAAGTCATTTGAGCGCCTGGCCCTCTTCCACCTCAAGTCCATCACTGCCCTCTTCTTGACCTGCAGCTTGCCTACAGAGCCAACAGGTCTGTAGATGATGCTGTCAACCTGGCGCTTCACTCCATCCTGCATCATCTGGACTCCCCAGGAACCTACGCCAGGATTCTGTTTGTGGACTTCAGTTCTGCGTTCAACACCAGCAGCCAGCTCGGCTCCAAGACAAGCTCTCTCAGCTCAATGTGCCTGACACCATCTGCAGGTGGATCACCAACTTCCTGACGGATCAAAGGCAGTACATGCGGCTGGGGAAGAACATCTTGGACCATCAGCACCAGTTCCCCTCAGGGCTGCTTACCTTTACCTCTGCTCTTCTCCCTGTACACCAGGGGTCACCAATCCTTGTCCTTGAGGGCCGCTGTCCTGCAGGTTTTAGATGTTCCCTGATTCTTCACACCATGATACAAGTGGCTGTGTCATTGACAGAGTTGTTCAGACCTGGATGGCAAGCTGTTAATGATCTTTAATTAGAATCAGGTGTGTTGGAGCAGGAAAACATCTAAAACTTGCAGGACAGTAGTCCTCAATGACCAGGATTGGTGACCTGTACACCAAGTGCTGCACCTCCTGTCATCAGTCTTTGAAACGGATCAAGTTTGCAGATGACACCACCCTTAATGGGCTCATCTCAAACAGAGATGAATCTGCCTACAGGAGGGAGGTGGATCGACTGGTGTCCTGGTGCATCTGCAACAACTTGCATCTCAACACCCAGAAGACAGTGGAGATGATTGTGGACTTCAGGAAAGTCTCAGGCCCACCGTCCCCCTTCCCTCATGGATCTCCCCATCTCCATTGTGGACTCCTTCCACTTCCAGGGTACTACTATCACCCAGGACCTCAAGTGGGAGCAGACCATCAACTCCCTCATCAAGAAGGCCCAGCAGAGGATGTTCTTCCTGCGGGAGCTGAGAAAACGCAAACTGCCAATGGAGATGATGGTGCAGTTCGACAAAGCCATCATCAAGTCCATCCTCACCTCCTCCATCCCCGTTTGGCACACTGGGGCCACCACCAGGGACAGACACAGATTGCAGAGCATTGTGGTTACTGCTGAGAAGGTGATCGGCTACACCCTCCAACCTTTACAGGACCTGTACACCTCCAGGATTTCAAGCCATGCAGGTCAGATTGTGGCTGACCCTTCTCACCCTGGACACAGCCTGTTTAAGCCCCATCCATCAGGCAGGAAACTATGGTCCATCCGGACCAGAACTTTCTGCCACAAGAACAGCTTCTTCCCCTCAGACATCAGACTCATGAACAATAGTTAAATGACTCATAAAACAAACAGTCATACTATGCACCTGCTACTGTTTACACATGTATATATTGTTGATTTTTTTTCTCCTAAATGTATTCTGAGTATTTTATTTTATTTTGATTTATTTTGCTTATTCACATGTATTTATTTTTATTCTATTTTTACTTTACATTATTTCATGTTATATCTGCACCATCACATCAGAGGAATTTCCTAGTCTGTAAACCTGTTTACTGGCATTGGCAATAAAGTAATTCTGATTCTGATAACATGAGGAAAATAATTCCTCTCTGACTAAACTGCTACAATGACAAAGGTGGCAACAAAATATTCTCTTCTCTTTGTAATGGACCCCTGTAGAGTGGATTCTACCTTGGTGGACAATAAGTGCATTCCATGTCTTAAATGTGCATGGGCAGTGTTGGTATGTACATGGAAAATGAGCACTACATCCAAAATGTGGATGCTATAACCTGTAGTGATGTAAAAGTTCTGTCCTACTTTGCAATTTGTGTGCATCCCTTACAACTTCATATAAGCACCTCCTAATCCTGTAATGGATAAAATGCATTACTGAAAGTCCTGATGTGAGATCCAGCTATTCACTATAAAAAGTACAAGAGAAAGCCAAAAATAATTAGTACTTATCATTATAGTGCCTTTAAACATGATAAAGGACATGAGTCTATTGGGCAGAAAAAAAGAAATTTAATGATTAAGATTTTTTTTAAAATTACTGTTGTAAATATTTTTACTCTAGCCAATAGCTTCTATATTTGGCTAAATATTTTTACTTTATTCTATATAGTTTATTATTCTATATACTTTATTCTATATAGTTTTTACATTTTGGCTCGTAAGACATGTATATACGTGTCCTGCTTCACTAGAATAGACCTTAAAGTTAGAATAGTCTGTTAAACAAACACTCTCGCATACCGGAAATGGAATGTGTGAAGGGACGTGGATGACTTCCCTCAGGAGAGGGGAAGGATAACAGCGGTATCATGAGGAGCCAGGCACAGACCAGTAGGAAGGCTTTGAAGATGGGTCAATAAAACCTATCGGAGCTAAAGCAGATGGTTAGGTGATAAGAGTAGGGAGGGTTGTTTTGCAGGACCAAATGGACAGACCCTTATCCAGAAGAAAGATGAAAGAAGAGGAACTCCTGGGAAAGAAGAGGACTTCACACCTTGCAAAAATACACACATGAGTCTACACCCACATGCACGCACATAGACACACATGCATTGTATCACTATAAAAGGAGGAGGCTTTTTAGAG
>JAOWBL010002911.1:0-12971 GCA_028564865.1 Zenarchopterus dispar | reverse complement strand
CCTGGCTGTAACAACAACAACAACTCTAGCTGTAACAACCCCAACCCCTGTTGTTCTACCACCCACACCCATCACTCCACAGCTCATTGGAATCACCCCATCCCCACAGCACGCAACCAGCCCACCCTGGTCTTTCACAACAACCTAGGTGAGAAGAGAGCTAAAGAGGATGAAAGCATGGAAGGCACCTGAACCAGATGGCATCAGCTCCAGGCTCCTGAAGTCCTGTACGAATGAATTGTGTGGAGTTATGGAGCATGTCTTCAATCTGAATCCAAAGCTGAGGGTGGTATAATGGCTGTGGAAGACCTCTTGCGTGGTACCAGTTCCTAAGACACCACACTCCAAAGATCTCAGCAGCTTCAGGTTGGTGGCTGTCATGTCCCAACTGATGAAGATACTGGAGAGACTGGTCCTGGGTCCCCTCTGCTCTGTGGCAAGCTCAGTGATGGACGCACTGCAGTTTGCGTATTGGCCCGGCATAGGAGTGGCGGATTCTGTGATCTTCTTGCTTCACTTCACTCTGACTCACCTGGAGAAGCCCACCATCACTGTGATAATTTAGTTTTTTGATTTCTCCAGTGCTCTCAATATTATATAACCTATGCTCTTGAGGGACAAACTGGAGATGGCTGGTGTGGACTCTGACCTTGCAGTGTGGATCATAGACTACCTCACTAAACGGTCCAAATTTGTGAGAACCAGGGACAGTGCCTCTAACCTTCTGACCTCCAGTGTGGGTACCCCCCAGGGGACTGTCCTGGCCCCCTTCCTCTTCATCCTCTACATTGCGGATTTCAGACACAAAACAGACAGCTGTGTCCTCCAGAAGTTCTCCAATGACTCTGTGACTGTCAGCCTCATCACTGATGATGACAATGTGGAGTAGAGAGGACTGACACAGGACTTTGTTGGCTGGTGTCAGCAATACCATCTCCTCATCAACCCAAGAAAGAAAGCAGATGGTGGTGGACTTCTGCAGACATCAGTCTACTGCCCCTATGTCAGTGAACATCCAGGGAATAGACATTGAGAAAGTGAACTCTTATAAGACAAATAGTTTTTCTCCTCCTCATCTTCCTCGTCCTCCTGCTCCTTCTTCCTTGTTCTTATTCTTGTTATTCAAACTGTGGGTCTCTGGAAAGTGCCTAGAGACAACTTGTATTGTAATAGACACTATATAAATAAAACTGAATTGAATTAAATTGAACTGAATTGAACTGGAGCAGTCCTAAAATGATCCACTGTGTTTGAAGCTCCTTCTGCCGAACCACACCAGAGTTGCAGCACTGCTATTCAAGCTATGCTCAAAAGTCAATACACTGTAAATAGACCCTCTAGAAATAAGCCTAGTATTCCTAAATGTAGTAAAAAAGTTTCTTTTATTTAAGTAAAAACATCTGTGCCAATGCGGTAAGAAATTTCTTCTTGGCTATAACTCTTAAAGCCAGCAAAACAGTCTAAAATAGTTTTTAATTTTCTTGCAAAAAGGCATTTTTACTTTCTTAGAAGATAGTTTTTGCAGTGTTATGACTGTTATAAGTCATGACAGCTAGCCATTTAGTACCAATCAGAAGTTCATGCTGCTCCATAAATGTATAGCTTTATACATTTATGGAGCACATTTATTTGCTTAGTTAAAAAAAATAGAAATAAAACATAAAAACCTCTATTCTCGAAATTGTCATGAATATGAATTGGAATATGAAGATGAAAAACTGTTCTTTGAACAAAGGCTTTAATTATCTTTATCTCTGCTGTACGTCTGGATGTTTTTAAAATGGGGACAGCCTCCATTGGTCAGTCATGAAACTTTAATTTAATAATTTTAATTTTTTTTTATTTTTCCTCATTAGAATGAAGTTAGAATGTTTAGTGTTTGCTACTAACACTGCATGTGACTTCATCAGCTCACTTAATTCCAGGCTACAAATATAACACTCCAATGCATTAATTAAGATCTCTTCAGCTTTCATCCACATTTCTTTTTCTTCTAGGCTTCCAACTTTCAGAATTTGTTATCTGATTTTAATTTATCTTGTTATTCTCATTTTATTGGACAACATAATTTAGCTTTGAGTTTAATAAAGCATCCAACTATCTATTTTTTGTACCTGTTTAATCTTACACATGGTCACAGGAGTTTGCTGCAGCCTATCCCAGGTCATTACAGCCAAAGACAGGTCATTAATAAAGGAAAAGTCATTGGCTAATAATGGATCACAGCAAATATAGCTTTTGTTGTAAATTAGCACTATCCAAATAAAATAAATAAGCAACCAAATGAAAGAAATACACATAAAAGCACTTTATCAAGATGAGAAAGGGGATATTTAATTGCAGTTCATTTATCATTGACCGCTATTGTCTATGGCAGAAGAAACTTAAGAGGTATTGAAAACTTTTATGACACTCTAGACTAAAAAGAAAAGAAAACAAAAGGTGTTCAGAGGAAAGGTTACAGACAAGTCAAGCAATGACAACAGGTAAACTGCAGGATCAGTGAAATCCATCCCTACCTGTGCTGCTCTGGATGGTCCTCACAGTTGTGGCAGATGTGCGTGGTGGTGATGATGGCAGCAGAATTAGTGGTCTTCCTCCTTCCCCATCCGCTTCCCCAGCACACCCCTGGTCAATTGCCCTCACATAACTGTGGCTTCGCATGCGGAAGCATCCTGGCATGGGCAGTGTGTCCATAGTTTCCAAACTATCCATGGCAGCCTCCATTGCCTTAGACTGCATCTCACTATAAACCTTCTCACAGACCTGCTCAATCTGACCGTTCACTTCTACTTCGCTCAGCTGAAGGAGAGGAAGATATAAGATAAGTAGGAGCCACAAAGAGAAGAGATCACACACAGTTAAAAGAAGAAAAATGTGGATAACTCCAACTATTGTTCTCTCCACAGTATTTTAAGAGACACAATACTGGATATGCAGATCAGTAGGACACTAGGGAACAGATGGTAAATGTCATGACAGAGCTTATATTAATTATATCTTTTCTGAAATATAAACATACATTTGCCTCAACCGTGAAGCCAATGTGGAATTAAAAACTAAAAACAAAGAATGAAAATTACTTCATTATCAGTTGCCTGATAAACAAAGTGGTCCTGGATAAGAATCCTGTCCATGAACACTTAATTTATTTCTCAACTTGCCTACTTTATGTTATCTCAGCTAAACTACTTCCTCAAGGATTTAACCATAAAGCCCTGAAGGAAAACATTTCTCAGCACTGTACAATATCAAGTTCTGCACAGGGTTTAGCTGTGGTTATCAAAGGGTTTCTCTCAAAATGTTTCACCATCACAGACAAACCTGACTGAGAGCAAACCTGCAGTACTTTCTGTAAGGCTGAAAGAAATGATCTGCAAGAGGATTTCTGTTTTTTTTTTTGGTTTTTTTTTTTTTTTGTTGTTGTTGTTTCTGTTTTAGATATATGATACATGACACTTTATTACATTTGAGCTTTAGTTAGTCATATGGGCCAAAGATACGGTTTTCTAATAGTGTGCAAGCACCACAAAACAGATTCACAACCAAAGATATTTATGGCACATGTGCAAATTATGTCAGCACATGCAAATCACACACAAATAATCCACTTGAAGAGTTTGAGTAATTAGAGCATATCATAGCACAGAACTTGCCCTGGTTGAAAGTCACCAATGATCTCCTCTTGGCCTCTGATAGTGCAAATGTATGTTTGTTCTGTTGGAGTTCATTGGTGACACAAGTGATCACAACATTTTACTACAGAAACTTGAACATGTTATAGGGATTAAAGTTACTGTATTAGACTGGTTTAAGTCATATGTATCTGATAGATATCAATTTTGAATGCATATGAAGAGTCTTCCTCATGTACCATAATTTTAGCATGTAACTCTGCAGGGGTCAGTGCTTGGACAAATTATTTTCATCTTATATTTGTTTTCATTGAGTAATATTATAAAACGGTATGGGAATGATTTCTGTTTCTATGCTGATGATACTCAGATATACCTGTGTAAGAAACTAAAATTGATTGTTACACTTCAGGATATAGGTCATTTGTCATTTAAATGGTGGACAACTTAATGGGGGGTATAATTAGCACCACTGAAGAATCAGCTTTATTTGTCTAGTGTAACCCACTTTATTATCAGCAAGGTTTGAGCCCAGGAGTTTTACTTGTAATGCAGTATTTTTACATTGAGATCTTATGTCCTATTCACACTGGACTAAAATTACCTCTGAACCTGTAGTAATTTTAAAATTACACCCTGGCAACTGTATTTAGTTTCATGCATTCATACTGGATAAGTGATGTCTGTGTTTCACCATCATTTAAAAACTGATTTCAGAAGTGGTGTTGAGGCATCTCATTTTTATTAAAAAATTAAACAATTTTAATTTGTTATTTTAGGAATTTGGATATGATTTGAAAAGCACCTGATCAGACAGTTAAGAGTGAGCTTTCAGTGACTATATGTCAAATTTTGAGAAATTACAAAATCAGAAAATGGTGTTTTAGGCTACGTTTTCGGTAACAGTAAATGTAACTGGAAGAGTTTTGTGCTGTCACAGAGGCTTTGAGGTCAATTTAAAGATAAAAATGTTTTTTACTGCGTGATTCAGCAACACATATGTTCCTGTCACTGTCATTCTTCTGCTCATCTAGACTTCTTGGCCATTTCTCAATTCTCAAGAATGGATATTGATAAATGATCCTTATTTCATATTGTGAATCTCAATGATGATCAGTTTCAATAAGTTTATCATCAAAAATATCAGTTTCACACTATACAGGCTTGATATAGGCTGAAGTTTTAATATAATATCACATTATATACCACAATTGCCACAATTGTGCCAGTTAAAAGGTAGAAAAGGCAACAAGAAGATTTTTTTTTTTTTTTTTAAAGATTTAGCTCATGTATCACTGAATCACTGATATACATCTGGATGGGGTTAAAATTATCTCATGACCTCGGCGTTTGCTGAAATATGGTAGATAATTTGCAGCAGAATTTTTACTTCATACACAATACATTTGGATTAAAATTAAAGACTTCTCCATTATTATTACAAATTACCACAGATCCCCAGATTATTTTAATCCTGTACAAATGGGGAATTACTATGGAAAGAGGCCACTGTTTTACATGCATAGTTAAACATACATACAAATCTGTGTTAAAGTAATGTAAAACCAGAACTAAACCGCTAACATCTTTCTGAAATTATAGGCTTTTCCAAGACACCCACATAGGATTGAGTGGAGCATGTTAATGTTTATGGTAGTGTCTAGTTTAATTCTTTGAGTGAAATACAATATCTACATTAACCTATTAATTTTGGTAATGCCCTACAATGGACTATTGCCTAGAGGGATCAGGGATGGCCTCCGGCAGAACCCCATGACTCTGATGAGGAAAAAGAAGGGGTGGATGGATTAATCTTTGTCCCCTGGATAGTTTTGGATGTTTTCAGTGATTTCAGTGTTGACCTAGTCATTGAAAATTAATTAAGAAGTTTAGTCTGACTTAGATTTGGTATTTATTCATTTTCCTTTCTCAGAAGGACATGCCATTTATGTTAATTTGATGTTGTGTTATACTGTTGGAAAATCTTAAACTTAAAAGGTGAGACTACATATATTTTGTCATTTGAGCAATATGGAAAAAATAATCAAGGCTGAAGGAGCAAAAGCTCGATGAAATGTTTTAGATTAATACAGTCCCTTTAGCTTGAAATGCATTCAAGTTGTTGTTTTTATTATTTGTTTGTTTTGCTTCAATCTGAAAACCATTTCCATTTTCTCACTCTCACTCGGGCAGCATGGGGGGTTAGTGGTTAGTACTATTGCCTTACAGTAAGAAGGTTCTTGCTTTGACTTCAAGGCACAGCAGGAGTCTTTCTGTGTGGAGTTTGCATGTTCTCCCTGTGCTTGCATGGGTTCTGTCCAGGTATGTACTCCCATAGTCTAAAATCATGTATGCTAGGTTGATCATGAGCTCTGAATTGCCTGTAGGTGTGAGTTTGAGTGTGCTTGGTCGTTTATCTCTATAAGTGGCCCTGCAATGGACTGGTGACTGGTCTAGGATGTACCCCTGTCTATTGCCTGGGATAGGCTCCAGTAGACCGCTGTGACCCTGTACAGGATTAAAACAGGTATAGAAAATGAATGGATGTTTGTTCTAGCACTTGGTATTTAAAAGTGGCTCTTTATTCACCAAGGTTAATCCTGTTGTTAGAATCCATCAAAATTGTGCTGTTCTTAAACAACAACTGTTATTTATAATTTGAAGTCAAAACTTATGTTACCTTTCATTTAAAAACATTGTCTATATGATGTAAGATAAAGTCAGAAGCTGTAAACTAGTAAAATTAATTTTTGAGTGGATTTGGACTGTATCAATATGTCTTAAGAAATTGCCCTAATGGGATTTTGCTTGTTTGTGAAAATAAAAATGATCTTTTTTTGTTTGTTTGTAACATACTTAGACACAAAAACAGATAGCTGCTGTGAAGGAGAAGAAAATGGAGTCAGGAGAAGAAAATGGAGTCAGTGGAAATGATTTTATTTTTCTCCTTTCCACAGGATATCTGTGAATTGTAGCAGCAGGCTAGGTAGCCTTGGCTACATACATAGGTAGCATGGGCTACAGACAGCTTCTACACCATCTCTAGGGTTGATACTTTGCATTTTTGTTTGTCGCGCTGTAATTACACCACCAACCACTAGGCAGAAGTGTAGATCCTTTTTTTGGAGCACCTTAGCTCCCAGTCAAGTGTGTCTTTTTGTTGACTCCCTGTATGTAGTTCAGACATAGCGATGCAGATAATAAGCTGTCAGTCAATTCCCATTCTTGGGAGGTCTGTACTTGCCAAGTATGATTCAAAAATAGGTACTTTAGAGAACGCGAGAATGCATGTCTCTCTTTCTGCAGTTGGAACAGAGGCATACTTGTGTTGTTGATCCTGTCACAGCTAACAAGCTAAAGAATATTGCACTGCAAACATAATGTCTACAGTTTAAATGGTTATGGAAGCTAACACCCTAAACATTGAAACAGCTGAAAATGAGGCACTCTCTCTTAGGTTTCTTTTATAACCAGTACTTTATACAATGTGTTTTAAATGGATTTTATACTTTATATACAACATAACTGGCATATGAAAGTTCAGTAGAAGTGAAAAGAAAGAAACTCCAAAAATGTCAGAGTAATTCCCTCCATCTCTACAACTTTACCAGAAATATGAAGCTATGATAACTGTATTCACACAGGAAAGCATATTAAAACTTGATTCTGTTAAACAACAATAAAGTTATAGCTTTAATTACCTCTCCTCTTCTATTCCTTTGGCTTGTTGGTGCAAAGTGCATTCTGGGATACTTTACCATCTCCTGTCAAAATCAAGTACCAGGGGTTCAAAACCCCTCTTCAGTAGGTAATGTGACCTACTGGTCCATCCATTGTTTTATACAATCTCTGGTCTACACCAACTCTGGTTTCCTCCCACAGTCCAAAAACATGTATGGTAGGCTGATTCCATTCATCTTCTAGACCCATTGAATCCATTTCTGGGTCACATGGGTCTGCTGGAACCTATCCCAGCCCATCACAGGCAAGGGTACACCCTGGACAGGTCACCAGTCCATCACAGGGCCACCTACATAGACAAACAACCATTCACACACACACCAACACACTTATGGTCAATTTTGAAGTTCCCAATCAACCTCACATACATGTTTTTGGACTGTGGGAGGAAACCAGAGTACCTGGAGAAAACATGCAAACTCCACACAGAAAGACTTTTGGCTGGGAGTTGAACCAGGAACCTTCTTGCTGTGAGGTAACAGTGTTAACCACTAAGCCACCATGCTGCCATGTTAGGCTGATTGAGAACTCTAAATTGCCTCTAGGCGTGAGTGTAAGCATGCATGGTTGTTTGTCT
Source organism: Zenarchopterus dispar (assembly GCA_028564865.1). Lineage (NCBI taxonomy): Eukaryota > Metazoa > Chordata > Actinopteri > Beloniformes > Zenarchopteridae > Zenarchopterus > Zenarchopterus dispar. The sequence goes on along the minus strand of JAOWBL010002911.1, from coordinate 5,018 downwards.
ACGTATGTGGCCTATGACTGGCGACCTGCCCAGTGTGTACCCCTGCCTGTCACCTGACAGGGGCTGGGATTGGCTCCAGTAGACCCCCGTGACCCAGTAGATGGATTCAGCTGGTATAGAAAATGGATGGATGGATGGTCTACATCAAGTGCCAATCATTGAACAAACTAAGATTTGTTGCAGTTCCTTGACTGGCTGATAGATGCTGGAAGCAAAAGTGAGTCAATCGCCAATGACTCCACGGGTAAAATGTCCAATTTTGGAGCAGAAATAAACATATTTACAGCCTGATTCAAAAAAACATTTTAATCTCAATTGTTTGTTTTGACACTGATGACAACTCTGAAGAATGAATTTGTCCAAAAGCTGCAGTCTACAAAATACATTGTGCCACAAGATTTCTGGTTTCCAATATGTATTTAGAAAAATCCAGTCTGTTTTTTTTATGTGTGTTTTTCTTCTAACAGTAGAGTCCTTCTCACTCATTCACTTTGGTTCAATCAGTGAACTCCTAAATTCTGATACTGAAGGATTTTGACCTTGGAGTTCACCTTGAATATCTTTGGAAGTCAACACTCTTTAGTTTCCATTTGCATTATTCATCTCTTCAGTTTGTCAACAGCTTTCCTCTTGTGTCCATGCCCAGGGAGATTGTATACAATTCTGTAGAGCCTAAACTTTTTTTTAATGAAATTTCCAGCAGTAGTCATGAACATCAAGCTGCTTGGAGATGGTCTTCTAGCCTTTATCTTTAATATCCTGGTCTAAAATGTTGTTTCTGATCTCCTCAGGAACTCTCTCCTTTACTTTTTCTTGTGCATGTTCAACATGATGAACATCATGATACCAAACAGCAGAAAGGCAACTTTTTAGCCTTTAAACAGTCAGACAGACTGACTGAAGATTGAAGACACATGATGTGCATTATAGGACACACTACAGTTCAATATATCACTGTGGAAACAGTATCTTATATTTTTTCTGTGGATATCAGTTTATATGTCCAGGACAGTTTTATTCATTCATTGTTTTGTTTGTTTGCTTTTTAATCTTTTTAATCTGTTCTGTTGAACCAAAGTTCAACTTATTTTCAATAGGTCTGATTTTCATTTGTCAGTGTTCAGTAAATTACAATTTATTGATGCTTTTGTCTCAAGTTATTTCAAGGACCATTATGGGATATTCTTTCCATCATGAATTGGTATGTTCACATTTGTGCAGCTGCATATCAGAGCCAAATCACTCTAACCCCAAACTTTTGGGTTCTTCTTTATAATACAATATTTGAAGCAATTTAAATCCCAATATGTAGGTAAAAACATATCAGTGGTCTGTGCCTCAACGCTGTTTTTAGGTTTGAAAAACCAAACATACATAAATTTATGTGTTAGAGTTCTACTTTCTTTATTGGTGCCAATTGGTTGTTCTACTGATGTGGAGAACTTCTCTTGTATAGGGGTCCCACAAAGCTAGAAACTTTGACTTGCTTTTTAACTGTATTTTATTCTTATATATTACAGTTTGTTAATCATTAAAAATTAATGTTCTTGAAACTTTCCCTTGTACATACCTCAATTGCTTAAGGGAGCACATTTATGTTTTTTCTTCTTCTTTTTTTTTTTTTTTTGCCCTCAACAGTTAAAGTTTTGCATGCTGAAACAAGTCACACAAGTGCAGTCAATATCCATGAATCTGCTTTGTGGAGGTCATATACTTTATGATGTATATTATAGTATCATTGGTATGGTACTGTAATGGTATCATTCTATTGCCATGGAAAGATCTTTGCTATCAAAGTTGACAAATGGATGTGGACCTGTAATAGCTGTCAAACACTGAGGTACAAAATACAAATATCAAATATATTTTTTCACCTCTGTTCACAATAAATGTGAATGGAGATACCATTTAATGTATTATTTGACTCTTGTGTTAGTTCTGAGAGTAAAAAAGCAATGAAAGAAAATCACAGAGATCCTTTTCCAAAATGACAAGCTCTAATTTATATGTACAACAGCATACCCTCGGCCATATCAAGGTTGGGTATACATTTTCAAAGAAAAATAAGTCTAATTTTAAACCTAACTTCTGAGTTGTTGTTTTGTTTTGTTGTTGTTTTTTTTGTTTGTTTTGGTTTTTTTGTTTTTGTAGTAAATCTGTGAGAAAGATCTGAAAAACACGACTTGTTTTAAAAGGGAAATAAATCCAGTCCCAGCACTTTTTAGCAATCTTTAATTGAGGAGTGAAAATATTTTGAAACATAGATGCATCCATTTTCCTTACCTGCTTATTCCTAGTCAGGGTCACAGGGACCTGCTACAGATGATCCTAGTTCTCTTTGGGCACAAGGCAGGGGTACAGAAAGGTCACTAGTTCATATGGACAACATACATTATCACTCCTGAACAATTCACCAATTAAACTGATATACATGCTTTTGAGCTGTGGGAGGAAACAGGGGTACCTGGAGAAACCCCAACACCAGGGAAAGCAAACAGAAAGGCTCCTGCTGGAATTTGCTAACCACCAAACCACCATACTTCCCCAGTTTGAAATATGGCTACATTATTCATTGATTGGGATTTTGGATTATAGGCAGGGTTAGGTGGCTTAGTGGTTAACACTATTATTCACAGCAAGAATGTTCCTAGTTTGATTTCTGGGACCGGCAGCAGTCTTTCTGTGTTTGCATGTTCTCTTGATGTTTGCATGGATTTACTCTGGGTACTCTGGCTTTCTCCCACAGTTCAAAAACATATATGTTAGCTTGCCCATAGGTGTTAGTGCATATGACTGTTTGTCTATAAGTGGCCTTTCCAAAAGACTGGTGACCTGTGTATCCCTTTAATGAACTGGAATAGGCTCCAGCAGACCCCCGTAAACCTTGATTAGGATAAAGTGGGTATAGAAAATGAATGAATGTGATTTTGGGCAGAAATATAGAGTATTTTATCACTGAATTCCAACTATAAAATATAATTTTATCAGGTTCTTGAGTGCAAGCATTCTGTCTCACATATATATCATCTTTGCTGTGATCCTGTAATTCACAGCTTTATAAAGTTTCTGATTTTCACATAAACCTTATGGTTTTAAAATTATGTCTTTAACCTCGTAAATTCTAACTTTAGAGTAAGGATTCAAGCTTTACGTCAGAAACTCATGAGTTTCAAAAATATTAATATAATAAAAATATATTAAATAATATTATATATATTATATAGTGTGAGTTCTTGTTCTTGCAATTTTACCTTTGCATCACCAATTTTTCAAAAAGCCTCAATATACTATCATAGAAGATGAGAGATAAAAACAGTAACATATATGACCCATCCAAGCCTTTGCTTATTTAAAATGACTTAATTGAATAAGTCAGATAAAAAGGTGGCCATTTTGGTAACCAACCTGACTAATGGTGCTCATGGCTCTCATGTAGCTTTCATTGCGTGAGCGGTATTGAGGCGAAGAAAGCAGTGTTTTAGGATCAAGGAGGGTTTTGGGGTCCAGGGTATCCAGGCTTCTATTGATTGAAACCTCACTTACTGCCCGCAGGTAACTATGGCTCCGGATCTGTAGTTTGGGGGAGTGTTCTGTAGAAATTCTGCCAGGGGATAACAGGAATGTTGAGTTACTCAGGAGGTTATCACTGACACACTGCAGAATTCCTTAAATTTTTGTCCACAGAAAACCACATAATTCAGTCATGCACACATGCTCATTCTGTAATTTATCTGAGAAAAAAAATTGTCAATTTCAAAAGGTTCCTAAAATCTTATTGCCACTATATTTATACTTGTAGCAAAACAAGTACAAGAAAAAAAAGAAGAAAGTTTACTACTTTGGTTTGCCTCAACACAAATACATGTCAAAAGTTAACTTTTACCCCGGTTTATAAAAGGGTTCATAATATGGATACATAATATAATACCCTTTTAAATCTGTTAAGATTGCTGATACAAATGTCCACTTTTTTGTCTTCTGTTTTTGGAAAAGAAGAAGGGTTTTTTTTATTCAAATAAATAATAAAATAAATATTTATTTATTCAAATAAAGAAATTCATTGGTAGTTCTCCCTCAGTTATTCTGCATTTGGGTCCTCTTCTTACCTCGTTTTTGTGACAAAATGTGTCTGTTTCAGTGCTCTTCAGGAAAAAGGTAGAGGTACACCTTGGACAGATTCATAGTCCATTGCAGGGCCACAGATAGATAAACATTCATACACACTCTGATGGACTATTTTGGATTTATATTTAAAGAAACTGAACAATCTGTTAAAGAAGGCTGGCTCCATTGTGAGGAGTGTTCTGGAGCTTTGGGAGATGATTTTGCGAAAGAGGATACTTCATAAAATTAAGATCAAAATCAAGTCTTATCTTCCTCATGATGCTCTTGAAAGAGTCATTCATGCTTTTATCTTCTCCAGATTAGATTACTGCAACTCCCTTTATTCTGGGTTGGACTAGTCTCTTTTCCGCCATCTCCAGCTGGCCCAGAATTCAGCTGCCCGTCTGTTAACAGGGACAAGACGCCATGAACATGTCACCCCTATATTGTGTTCTCTTCACTGGCTGCCTGTTTCTTTTAGAGCTTTTTTTTAAATTTTACACTTGGCTTTTAAATGTTTACATGGTGTGGCACTTTCTTAGCTTTCTGAGCTCCTGCATAGTCACCGTCCTGGTAGAGCTCTGAGATCTGAAGCTCAGATGCTCTTGGTGATTTCCAGGTCTTGACTGGTAACTCTGGGAGACAGAGCATTTTCAGTGTTTTTCAATTCCTAAACTTTGGAATTGTCTCCTTCTTCCTGTGAGGTCTGCCAGGACTCTAGATGATTTTAAATCTCTTCTGAAAATGCATATTTTTATGTTGGCTTTTAATACCAGTAAGCAGAATCGTTAGCCCAGGCCTCTCTTTTTATACTTTTACTTTTTACTGTTATTGTTCTATGCTATGATTTTATTTTGCTGGTTTATTTTATCTTTAAATGTACCTGTACAGCACTTTGGTCATTCTAATGGGTG
>JAOWBL010002910.1:0-12972 GCA_028564865.1 Zenarchopterus dispar | reverse complement strand
AATCCATCAAACAGCTGCAGTTAGTTCAGATCGCCCGAGTCCTCACTAAAACCAAGAGAGTGGACTGTATAACTCCAGTTTTTAGATCTTTACACTGCCTTCCTGTATGTCGGAAAAGATTTTAAAATCCTGTTGTTGGTTTATAAATCTCTAAATGGTCTAAAGCCAAAATACATCTCTTATCTCCTGGTCCATTGTGAACCACGCCAAACCCTCAGGTCATCAGGGCCACGCCTACTTTCTGCACCCAGAGCTAAAACCAAACACGGCGGGGCAGCATTCAGCTTTTCTGCTCCTCACCTGGGAAAAAAACTCCCAGAATCCATCAGGGCCGCTGACACTCTCAGTTGATTTAAGTCAAAGTTGAAAACGGTTTTATTTACTGCAGAATTTCAGTAATCTACCACAAAGCGCTGTAAACCTTTATTTCTTGCCTCTCATTGGTTTAACTCTTTTTAACTTTGGTCTGTCTGTCTCTACTTGTGCTTTTAAACTCTTACTTTTTAGTGCATTTATTTTAAAAAAATTTTTATGTAAAAAACTTTGAATTGTCATGTACATGAAATGTGATATACAAATAAACTTGGCTTGTGGGAATACTGGTTCATAGGAATAATGTCTTTGCCTTGTCTAAAAATAGCTGTCCAAGACGGTATTGGACTTACGGCTCAAGTGGGGGTCATGTGACTTTCCTTCCCTTTGGTCTTAAATATATATTGAAGAAGTCTTTCACCACAAGAAATGTTCTGCCAGGGCCACTATTTTTTCTGTGACTTTTCATTTTTCCAAGACCCCATTATTCCATGAACCAGGATTCTGACAAATTGCTCCGTCCAACTGTGCCAGGCCCATTGTTCCTGTTTTTTTGTTTTTTTTCACCTATGGCTTACTTATTTTGTTTATTTTATTTAACATAAAGAAGGAATTCAGCCTGTTAAAGTCACCACATCATACAAGTTATTTACAAGAGTGATAGAAGAGTGATAATAGAAACTGCTGCATCCTGTTCATCAAAATAAAATAAAATAAAACAAACCAAACCAAACAAACAAAAATGCCATTATGCAGCTGACAGACAGTGGTACACTTTCGGGTGAAATGTGTCATTGGATATCCTAATGAAAGAGAGAGAGATGAAGTTTGGCTGAAGATTCTCTCTCTGACATTGTTTCTTGCTGTGTCTGTCAGTTTTTCTCACTGATACACAATTCTGTAAATCTGCACAAGTTGTGGGAGACTCCTGGGTCTCCAGGGAGACTTGGGATATGTCATTATTTCACCTGGTGGGTGCAAGTAGGCATAAACATATGTACCATGCAAATCCATGTTGCATTTTGTATGGAAACGAATGAGCTTAGTAATACAGTTGTTTTGGTTTTTCTTTCAGTCAAACGCCCAGGCTGACCCTTCAAAGGTCTCTGCATTTGTCTAATGTAGCTGCTTTTTTTGACGTCTTCAGTGATAGATTGTTTAAAAGATGTATGACTGCAAAATCTGCAACAAGAACACACTTTTAAAAAAAGCCTAATGTTTTTGCAGGTTGGGCATAACTTTTTTTTTTTTTTAATATATTTGTGGTCAGGTTCAACAGACCAGTCCTTCTCCCTCTAAATCCTCATCAACCATTTCAGCTTAATCCCTTTTAAAGGGGTCGGCAGCAGATCATAGTCCACAAATCGATTTGGCCCAGTTTTTTGCCCTTCCTGCAGCCCAGAGAGACACACACGTAAATGTTTTTTGGACTGTGGGAGGGAACCCACGCAAGCATGGGGAGAACATGCAGACTCCACACAGAAAGACTCCTGCCAGACCCAGGAATCAAACAGGAACCTTCTCGCTGTGGGGCAACAATGCTGACCATTAAGCCACCGCGCTGCCCCCCTTCTCCCTCTAAATTTAGTGAAGCAGGTACACCTTTTGTGACTGAATACAATCTCCGTAAGACCAGAAGTCCCACCAATGCAACTTGGAGCATGATACATCTGATCACAGTAGACGTCTGAGGGTTTTAGGCGGATAAAAAGTGAATAAGCAATTGATTGGAGTTTTTGCATGACCTTGAGGATATTCAACTTTTTCACCCACCTATTCTGTTATTCTTTATTTTCCGCTCCACATTCTGTCTTTTCTCTCGTTTCCCAGTGTTTGTCCTGTCCCACTAATCTTCCTCTGCTCCTCCTCCTCACTTCCTTTGCCTGATCTGTCTCCATCCGTCTTCTGCGCCTCCTTGTTGCATTGTCTGTGGGAAGAGCTAATTTAGTCAGCTGTGTCCTCTTGCTGAATGTTAATAGTGGACTTCATGTTTAAACATTTACTTTCGTCTGAAGGCAAAGCTGACAGTTATCAACGATGCTACTGTAATTATTCTGAAGTATGGCTTACTGTCCCACAGTAATCATTTTTAGAAAAACAGATCTGAAGGCAGAATTAAGCCTTTGACTGGAGGTTGGACATTCAGAGTGTGTAGCAACATCTAACTAATCATTTAGTGATCTCAATAATCAGTTGTCCTTTATGACCTCAGAGAAGTTCCACTTCTCATCCAACAATAGGAGGACTTCAATCTCTATTGATGTTTTTCTGCATCTAATTTCTTTGTAGTATTCTGCTCGTGTTTCAGAATAATCAAAATAACCAGTCCAGATGCAGACATCTATTGCATAATCATTTGACAACTTTTTCTTGTGTCTTTTATATGTAAAGTAGTCGTAGTCAGAAGACCCGTAGTGATTATTTTAAGTGTCATCACTGACTTTTGTATCTGAAACATCTGAGCTTCACTGTATCTACCACATCATCTCTGCAGAACTATGCGGTTTTTTTTTTTAAAGATGAACAATTTATAATCAAATGATGAGATTATTATAATTGATATGGGTTTCCTATGAAAGTTTCTGCAAATGAACGTCTTATTGAACTTAAGTTGGATTTGTTGGCTACCCTGCCTGATTTTCTGCCTGCTCTGCAGTGTTCAGCTGGAGGCTGTTAACTTGCTGTTGGACCAAGTGACATGTTGTCACACCTCTGAAATTACCATCCTGACATTGTTTTCTCATGCAAATGGCCATTGCTCCTTGTAGGCCTTGCACTTTTATCATTCTGTCTAGTACTTGTCTCTTCAGCTGCCTTTCCATCCATTTAAACTGCCTGTCTCTCTGTCTTGCCTCATGTCTTCCACTCTAATGGTCTGTCTCTAAAGTTATTTTTCCCTCTCTGGTCTTTTTCTCTCCTCTGTGTCTTATTCAACCTACCAGTCTCTGTGAGATGGAGCACCATTGCAAAGTGGTGGCGAAGCATTTATTTGTTTAGTTGCCTGTCCTCCTGCAGATGTTGAATTAGGCTGCAACCATTCTGTATTTCTCTTTCAGCCTGAAACCAAGACAAAGGTAATCCTGAAAACCTTCATCACCTCTTTGTCTCATTGTCCCAGAGTCAGAATTTTTGTCTTGTGCATCTGGAGCTGTGTGAAGGTTAGACCCTTGAAGTCGTGTACTTGTTTATGATGCAGAGTGTTGCTTCTCCACAGAAATGAGTTTGAAAAATAAAAAAAGGGAGGCGAGAGTTGGCTGTTTGGCTGCTGCTGCTGTGTGTGTGTGTGTGTGTGTGTGTGTGTGTGGCAGTCTTATAGGAGCATAAAGTGAATTTTGATTTTATTTTAAAAGACAAACAACGAGGCAGATGCTGCACTGGTTTGCTGTGATGAAGAGAAAGCCGGGCTGAAGGCAGAGCTTTCTATTTACCAGTAGAACCAAGATCCCCATTTATCCACAGCTAAGGGTGGGGGTGGGGGGTCACAATCATGATTTACTTGGTCAACATTGAAATCAAGATCATTTAAAATGATTATCCACTTATTTTTGAAAAATGTATCAAACTAAAAATGAAAATCTTGAAATTGCCATGGTAAACCTGAAATATTGAGTAAAATTAAATTTCAAGCTACATAAAAACTGATTCAGGTTAATGATTGGTTAAACTGCTCCAATAACGCCTTAAATGTTTTTGTTTAGAAGCACAAGCTTGATCTTCATATTAAATAAATTTATGTTGCACACGAAAATGAGGACAGTAACTCTGCTGGGGAGAGTCAAAGACTGTTTTGTTAAAGGGAGTTTGCTAGAGCTCCTCATCCACACAGCCACTCCGATTAGAGAGCGAGGCCGGACACAATGAAGGCGGCTTTAATGGTTTATCACAATCTAAACCATTACAGCCGTCTTCTCCTTTGATCAGCCCTTTGCATGGATTGGCATGTTTGGATTGCTATCTGTCTGGTCTCTGCAATAAACATAACAAAATGCAAATTAGATGGCGCTAGCTTGAGTTAGCTCAACTAACTTGAACTGACCGCTTCATTAAACATCGAATATCGAGGCAACGTTAACCTACATTAGCACAAGAACAAGCATCACTGAAGAAGGGGGTTAGGTTTGAGGTCCACCAAGAAGAGATAAAAACTGCAGTTCCCCAAATGACCACTAGAAGGTGGGTTTATGGTACTTTTGTGTCCAGCTCTACAGAAACAAGTGTATTTTTCAGGCTGGCAGTTTGGTCTCTGAAGTTTAAACTAATCAAGAGAATGAGAAAAAAATAGAGTTGCATGGGAAGTTGGACCTTACAGTTTATATTCTACAGAGCACTGGTCCCAGGTCCACCAGATCTCTTTAGATACTGAAGTCAAACAGTAACAACATTTTCATCAATTAATGTCAGGCACTTTTATTCATGAGTAAAGATACAATCTGCTTAAAAGGCGATCATTTGTTTTTCTGCTATGCAAATGATAAAGTGAGTGTACGAGTATGTATGCGTGCGTGTGTTTACACACACTGTATATATTACCTTTCTCACTACTGCATTCGGTATACCAGGTGTAATTAAGAAAGTGTCAGGATATATGTGTATGCAGGATTTATGTTTGTAAAACATGAAAAATTTGCAGATTTCATTGTATCCTGTCTTTTTTTCTTCCCTTTTCTTTTTGTCTACCCCCCAATAATCTAAACTGAGTCATTATGTTAAGTGTTGAGACCCATTATGTCTCTCCATGGGACAATAGCTCTGCTGGTGTCAGATCCACAGAGAGAAATGTTTGGCTTCAGGGTCTCAGTGTGGAAGAATTCACATTTCAAATAACTTCTTGTCTTTCGCTTTCCTTTGTTTGCTATACTCTGTTCGGAGCTTACGTGACCGTAGGAAGGTGATGAAATCAAGATTTGTCAGCCTTGTTTAGTTTTGTGTGGGTAATATCCACTTTTTTGGTTTACTGCCACAAACAATTACACCTAAAAGAAAAGGAATTAAAATCAACCTTAGGTCTATAGATGGCACTTTTGTAGTCAACTTCCCATGTTATTAAAAAGCAAAGTAAGTTGAGTCCTTTACTGGTTTGAATCTGAATCAAATTCAGTCCAGATGACACACTTGTCATCTTTTTTAACACATTTGCAAATTTTAAACAACTTTAAACATACATGTTCTTCTTACAGAATAGCCTGTTTTGTCAAAAGGGATTTACAGTAAAACCAACAAAACTTACTTTAACTTTCAAATAAACAGCTCAGGAGTGCCCAAAGCCGGTCCTTGAGGGACGCTGTCTTGCAGGTTTGAGATGTTTCCCTGCTTCAACACACCTGATTCTAATTCATGATCATGAACAGGTTGTCATCCAGGTCTGAACAAGTCTATCAATGACACTTGTGTCATGGTGTGAAGAAGCAGGGAAACATCTAAAACAATCAGAACAGTGACCCTCGAGGACTGACTTTGGACACCGCTGGCTCAAGTGAAAGGCCAAGTGGACCTCTTGGCCCATTTTAATGTCAACACCTATGAACGAAGACAAGAAAGGTGAATGTTAGCGCTAGTTCACTGATCAGGAAGCCCAGACATTTTCTCCTGGTATTTTAGTGGCACCCCGTGACCCAGAAATGGAACAACGGGTTTAGAAAATGGATGGATTTTAGTGGCATGAGGTTGTTCTGAAACATGAACTCATGACATGTGGGATCGCCCATCTTGCACATAGAACAAAATAAATTCTGAGGACACTCAAGTCTGAGTTTAGTCACTGCATGTCTGTTGACACCAGTTTTTGTTTATTTTAACAAACTTCTTTAGCATTCAACTGAAGTCAGTGAAGGAGCTGTCCAATTACATCCTCCTTGACCTTTCTGTTTACCAGGAGTGGGGTTTGAACCCATGTGAGCATCTGCTCATTGGATCTTAAGTCCAATGCCTTAACCACGCAGCCATGCTGGTCTCTTTTGCATATATCTCTCACCATCTATCTTCTCAGGAAAATGCCATTTGATGTTTATCCAGTTTTCATTTTAGCATAGACACCAAAAAAGGAAACTTTCAATAGATTAACTAAATATCACTGTCATTAAATACACAATACAAAATACAATATAGAAAGAGAGCAGTGGAGAGGTGTCTCTGTTCAAGTTTACCATTTCTCCAGAAGTTAATTTCACTGTAAGTGAAAATGCTCTGTAAAATGAAAGGTTTAAACCTGTAATTAGGTAATTTGAATTCTCTGAAAGTGATAGACAAAGAACTATTGAACACTCTAAATAGGTTGCCCTGATTTGTTAGGCTTTAATCATTTTTATTTGCCTCACAGAGCAGTGATATCACACTTTGACCTCCATTAATCTTCACTTTCTGCTGTGGGTGGTTGGATCTGTTGCGTTGACAGACAGCGGGGGAGGAAGAAGCCAGAGAAATCTCTTTGATTTAAGGCGACAGCCATGACTTTAAGTGTTCAGACCATCCACCATCAGTTCACCTCCATGATATTAGTTTCAGTTATTATAACAGCATGGACCCAGTAATTCTTTGTACGCCTCTTATCCCCTGTGTTGATTTTTTTTAATCTCCCTCTCATTTTCTCCACAGTCTAATCAGCATGGGTAAAGGTCAGGGCGTCTGCTCTTTTCCATTCAGCTGCCACTGGACACGTCTGTTAGTCGGGGCCTTATTAGTTCTGGCCTTTAGCTCTTTAAAGATCAGCCTGGAGTTGCCACCAGATCGACACTGATTCGTTTTCACCGCTGAATTTTACCTCTCACAAAAAAAAAGTTCCTTTTTTGTGACACTTGTTACCATTCGGACCGATGACCTCTCCAGGGTTCAGGCCCACCATAGAGACTGAGCTCCAGCAGATCTCCCTGACACTGAAGCAATACAGAGAAACAGATGATGGATAGGTTGACGCTGCCATTCTGTACTCTCATGACACACAGGATGAAATTTCAACAAAAGAGACATTTGAAAGGGACACTTTTGAAAAACTGAGAAGCAATAGTCCTTTTTCCATCTTTGAAGCATACCCTGCAACATAAAATGTACCCCCTCCCAAAAAAACAACAAAAAAAAACAAAAAAAAAACACAGACCCTGAATGTGTCCTTCACATAACAAATGAATATTCGGATATCTAGTTACTGGGGCCCAGCCCTAATACCTGAACAGTGATATGACCTTGAACAACTTCAAGGCCATTTCACTGTTTCCCGTTGGCTGGGCCGGTGATGTTGTCACACGTAGCTGGAAATAGTCTTTCTCATAAACACAGCTGGCCCCTTTGGCCTATGATAGAATCTGACTAATAAAGACAATCCTCATGTTATAATGTAGTTGGATTAAATTCCCAAAATAGAATCTCACACCACAGACTCTAGACTTGGCTAGATCATGTTTATTTTGGATAGAAATACATCTCACATTGCATCTTTTAGCTTAAGATGATCTCTAAGGTAAGAATTCATCATAACACTTCAGATAGTCCGGAAACAGAAAAGCATGCCTACTTCAGCTTTCAAAATCTGAGGACTGTTGAGCCAGAGATGTATTTCTGATGCATTTTCTCTTTGAACAGTCTATTGAACTCTATTGAACAGTCTGACCTTGGAATGACCTTGCTGAGATGTTTGCCATTTGTGAAATATCTTTTGTCTTTGAGAATGATAAACTCTAAATTGCTTGGAAAAGGCTTTATAGTCTATCTCATCTTTATGAGTAGCAACATTTACTTGTCTTGGGTCACTGCTGATGTCTTTCCCCCTTGGTATTATATTAACACAAACATTAATAATCCAGACCAGACCAACTGTTTGTATAGAGGTGCTCACACCTGCAGATGATCAATCAAATACATTTGATTAGCAGTACAAGGCCATCACTTATGCTCCTAAGGTCTGGAATACACTTACAGTTTGTCCACGCGTACGCGTCGGGTCGTGTACACAGCCAGCTGCGTTGTAAGCGTTTCTTGGTTCAGGACAGTGCGTCCTGTATGTGTGATACCGGGAGCCTCCACTAGGGGCAGAGTGTCACCTCAGTTTAGAAAATACAACTGTGAACTATGCAACATGGAAACTGTTATCATTTTTATTGAAACTTATTGGTCAAATAAAAACTTATACAAAGCCAAAACACAAACTACAAAATTACCAACATGAATGCATTTTCTTCTTTAGCCAGGGGAGGATATAGGTGAGGAGTTATTGCTTTGGCTCCCAGTGAAAATAAATGTTCCTGGGAAGATGTGTTCTCAACTCTTGTTGGGTTAACAAGAGTGAGAGATTGATTAGAAATTTGCAACGTTTTTATTTCTCTGAAGGATGCCACAAAAAGGAATAGCATGAATTAAAATGTTACAACAAAGGTATGCACAAAATAACTTTGACAGTGATCTCACTCTGAATAAAGTCAGTGGACATCTCCCAACTGTTTCCAGGCCTGGATTGAACAGGTTGAACTGGTTTTGCTTTTGGTTATGGCAGAGAAAACAGCGGTGCATCAGAGATGGTGGTTAGGACATTAAATCACCACCGTTTGTATCGTTGTCTGGTTCTCTGCATTTATAGATGCAGGAAGTTACAAGCTACACCATTTAAATTAATTTAACTTTGCTGGGAGGTTTCACTCTACAGAGCTTGAATAGATGGTAAGATTTGAGTAATCCTTTGCATCTGATTCATAAACCTGATCGGTTCTTCACCAGTGCAGCAGAACAGCAATGCTCACTGGTGCTGACCGCTCGTTTGCTGTGAGATAGCGCCACTAACGGCCAACGATGTATTGCACCTTGCATATGTGTTGTATTTTTTGGGGGGTTGTGCACCACCGACATGCCAAACTATTGCAGGATATGCATGGCAGCCATAATGCCTTGTTAACTGCAAGTATATTCCAGGCTTAATTCCTACAGGGGGCAGTAAAAGAGTAAATTTAGAAAATAATAACATAATGTAATAAATCATGTGCTTTTGTTCATATAAAGTTGTATTTATCCCTCAGTTAAGAGTCAGAAAGCACCAAATCAACTATTCATAATAACCATAAAAGCCATTGATTCAGTGTAATTAAAGAAACATTATACCTTACTGTTACAGTACAACGTGTCCATCTGGATGGACATGACTGCTGTGTAGAGTCATGTTGGCTGCATAATTTTCCTCCAGTATCAGTTCTGTTTCACATTACTGTCTTGTTAACACACTTTTATGCCTTTTAACTCATCCCCACAGCAGCATGTTGTCAGAATATCGGCTCTAAGCTCCTGAAAGAAAAAGACAAGTGTTTCAGTGTGTTTGGGTTTTGTGCGGCTCAGTTGTGTGTTTGCTTTTGGCTCAGTGGGTGTCTGGTCAGCAGCCTCCTTCTTCAGAATCCGTCCATCTGGTGTTTAAGCTCATCGTTTTGGCCCGGCTAAACATTTTCCACGCATGTACACACAAGCGCACACACAAAGAGCTTGCCTCTCCAGTTCCTTTCTTTTTTTTTTCATTTACATTTCAAATGTTTGGACTGTGCATTTACCCATTCAACCATCACCAGTTCATCTGTCCACACAGATTTTTCTCGAAAGCGTCCAATTTGTCCTTGTATCGTGTGCACATACAAGGTCTTTATTTAGCAGCCAAATGTGATTTAAGTTGGTCTTAATGTAAGAAAATTAAGCTTCAGATTTTTAATGCTGTATTAAATAGTTCTAAATAAATCTCCTTAATGTTGCTTTAGTAACATCTCACTGACACCATTTTTGGTCAGTGGTTATGAATGCAAAGTCCACTTTTTTCCCCCGTATTTGATCAATAGTTTAGCTCATTCTTATTGATCACTCTTTTATTTCTGCGGGAAAACATCTTGACCTGGTGACACAGAATACAGCCAATCAATACATTACAACAGGTTTCTTTTTATTGATGACATTTAATATGAGGACGGATACACATGTAAAGGGCTACTCTGAAACTAATCAATGCTTGGCACCACTTGGTCTCATTGATTTTTATGAGAAATTATTTGTGTCGGCCTCAGTTCGGACCTTTAACTCAACCAAGCACCCTCTCAGCACTCTTCACATTCCTGCCATGGTAGTCTCAAGTCAGTTTTTAATGAAGAGTTGGTCTTGTTGCTGATGCTGTCATTAAAGGGATTTTAATGTGTTTTAATGTACAGTTTTAGATGGAACTTAATAAAGGGTAGACTTTCAGCTTTACTCTAAGAGATTTCACAAAAATACTTGGTTAACTACTGAGGGTCATTTTAAGCAAAGCATCTTACTTTTCAGGGGCTCAAAAGTATTTGGACAAAGTAAGATAATTGCAAATATAAAATTATGATTGAATACTTGGATGAAAATAATCAGCAAACAAACTGTCTGAAGTCCATGGACATCACCAATTTCTGTTTATTTTTTTTCATGGAGGTGTTTTGCCAGACCTTCACTGCAGTCACCCTCAGTTCCTGCTTGTTTGTGGGTCTCTCTGACTTCAGTTTTGTCCTCAGTAACTAATGGGTCGAGATCAGGTAAAGGACTTGGCCATTGAAGAACACCCCAAAACCTTGCGTTGTTTTCACCGTGTGGTAGGGTCTTCATCCATCTGCACTGTGAGGCGCCATCCATTTATTTAAATGTGAGCAGACTATAGACCTCTACATCACAGAATTCATCTTACTATTTCTGTCAAGAATCCCCACCAGTGAGGGCTTTCCACTGGGACCCAGACCATAACACTGCCTCCACCTTGTATGACATATGGTGTTGGATGCATTTTGATCATCAGCTGTCGTTTCATTCTCCAGACTTTTATCTTCTCATCATTCTAAGGCAAGCTGATCTTGGTTTCCTCTGTCCAAAGTATCTGATTCTAGAAAATGGTAGGCTTTTTCAGCTGTTTTGTGGGCACACTAAAAGTGTAAAAGGGTCTAAACTCTGCAGAGTATTCTGACTTCTTGAAGGGGGTTTTCTTCACCATGGAAAGAATTTTGTGATCACCCTCTTAAATTGTCTGCTATGGTCTCCCAGGCATTTTGATGTTGTTAAACTGGTGCTTATTATTGTTTTATTGTTTAAAAGTGACCCAATTATTGATTTTGCCATATCTACATTTTTTAGGTGTCTCTCCCTTAGGTTTTCTCTTTCCCCTATAGATAGCCTCCTTTAATTAAACTGCGATATCCCTGGATATTACACCAGAATCTCCAGTCAAACATCCCAAATGCCAACTCAATACCTTAAATACAGACCTTTATCTGCTTTTTTATCATGAAGTTATGAGGTTTTCGATCACATCTGGCCAATTAATATCTTTTCAGTCAATTGTGCAAATGATTGTAAATGTAGTGTTGTGTGATGTAATGTTGTGTGGTTACGCCGATCCAGTAGGGGTAAACTGAAAATGTTTGTGCTTTTCTTGAAATGGCTGTAATTCCTAAATACTAAAAGCCATATTTCAGTGAAACCTCTTGAATTAAAGCTTAGAGTCTACACCTCATCATATCTCATTCTTTTATTATTATAGTATAGTATTATTATATCATTCTTATATTATTATAGTAGTGGTGTATTCTTTAACATGGGATATACACACTCTCTCATAGTTCAAATAGTTTTAGACCTAACTGTATACTTTGATCTCAAAACTGAAATGAAAATACTCAAGTGATTCAGAGATATAAAAAGAAACATTTCTGATGGCACCATGGATCAATGCAAATATGAGCCTCTCTAAAGTCCTCCAGAGAGCTTTTAAAGAATGATTTACAGTATATCTCGTTATACCCTCAAATTGGATTTAAAGATGTTTGCTGTGGCTCAATCAATTTTAATTTTCCTGGTTTAATAATAAAAAAAATGGGATTTGAGGTCAGAATGAGAGCCCAGGCGGTACGATTCATTATTTCACTCTTTACCAGAGCATATTCCTTTTCATCCCCCCCTGATGGAAATCTAATAAATCACATCTATATGCTGTTTTTTCTCTCTTTCTGTAGGAGCTGGAGGCTGGTCTCCTCTCGTCTCGGACCGGTATCAGTGGCTGGAGGTCGACTTGGGTGAGCGGACCAAGATCACGGCTGTCGCCACGCAGGGTCGCTACGGCAGCTCTGACTGGCTGACGTCCTACCTGCTCATGTTCAGCGATACGGGACACAACTGGAAACAGTACAGACGAGAGGACAGTCTAGGGGTGAGTTCACACCTGGATGAACAGTAACAGCACCACCAAAGCAGTGGGTGTCAGAGAGTTTCACACTCCACGTACAGCACTTGTTTAAGAAATAAAAAATCTATAATGCTTGTTATTCTACCAATCACACAAGTGACTTTATTTTTAAAGCCATTCCTTTGTATAAACGCTATTCCCCCTCTGGGATCAATAAACGTGTATTGTTTGGTGTAATTCAAATGAAGTGATGTAGTGTTGTATAGTGCTGTGTGGTTCCACCGATCCAATACAGATAAACTCAGTCATCAAGCATTTATCTTTTCATTTATAATGTATGAGCCGGTGTTGGAGCTCTGCTGACTCGGCTGACAAAACATTTGACTGCAGATCACGTATGGTGAGGCAGTCAAGGGGCACTAATTCTTCTATGCTTCATGCATATAGATAGATAGATAGATAGATAGATAGATAGATAGATAGATAGATAGATAGATAGATAGATAGATAGATAG
>JAOWBL010002908.1:1736-12974 GCA_028564865.1 Zenarchopterus dispar | reverse complement strand
ATATATATATATATGTGTGTGTATATATATATATATATATATATATATATATATATATATATATATATATATATATAAACATCCTGCTACAAAACAACATGTTTCAATAGTAATCAATCATCAAAAATGTGTTGCCTTTTCTTTAACAGTCTCAGATTGTTTTGTAATTGGTACACACATCATCCTGGTGGAGATGAGTGTGTTTGTCTCCCACAGACACAAGAAAACAGACTACTCTGTTCTCTCTATGTCTCTCTCAACTTGTGAAGGAATGTATTACAATGGCATAAAACCAATGAAAACAAAACTACTTTGCCTTACAACAAAGTAGCTGAATTCTTTTAAAATGCCATAAATGTTCCCCAACCCAACAAGTGACACACAAACTCCAAGGGTAAGGTGTAAAATGGGACAAAGATGATGAAGAAGAAAAAATCTCTGACTTAGCAATGCATGTAGTGTCTATTCTGGTTGATAATACCTAACAGTATGTGTGCTTTTTCCACTCTGGGGGACATCAAACATTGTTCTTTTGAAAATAATTTTTTTTAAAAGTGTAGGTTTTAAAAGTTAGCTCTCGCTGAACTAACATTGCTGAAAGTAAAACCAATTCCTTTCCAGCAAACATTTTCTTTTTGGTGCCTCAGTGGTCAGAAAACTGAGGCCCCGATACTGGCATGAAATGTGTGACCCAGATGCACTGGTGTAGATTTTCAGTCATCCAGGTCATGGTTACTCTCAAAGGCTTGAAAAAAAGCAACTGGACTTGAGGTCCAGTATAACAGCCCAATATTTGGGTTGAAAGTAAAGCTGTATTGTTTCTGTAGGATGTCTTCAGTTCTACATACCTCAGTAATCTAAAGGAACTTTACACAGATGCAACAATTTCACATTCCAGTTCATCTAATTTATATTCCAGTTTGGTCCAGTCTGTTGTAATCCATTTATAATCCAGTTCATTACAATAGACATACTTGTTTGTGTTGAGGAGATTGAAGAATATTTTCTGGGACAGTTACCAAGACTGTGATGGACTGGTGACTTGTCCAGGGTATATCACTGCCTTTTGCATGTAATGAGTTGGGATAGGCTACAGCACAGTCTTGTCACCTTGTACAGGATTAAGCGAGTATAGAAAATGAACAGATGGATCTTCCAAGAGTCAGTTTCTGTGGCTGAGGGTCAGGACGCAGAAGTCTGTGCCCTCGACTTCAACTCATCTCTTCTCATCACTTGGGCAAGGGATACTGTGCTCCTTGATTTGATTGCTCTTAGTCTGGCCCATTCTTCAGGACCAATTTCCCTTGGGAGACCCTACCAGGGGAATTTACCCCAACAACATAGCTCCTGTACTGTTGTGGGCTTAGTTTTTGGTTAGTTCCTGTTTTATTTTGAAGGTCTGTGTTCTTGTGTCTAGTTATAGTTTGGCTTCCCTTGCTCCTGTCTGCCCTGATTATTTGGACCTGTGTCTCGTTAAGTTCTGTTTGTATATATGCTTTGTCTTTCCATTGCACCTTGCTAGTCCATACTACCTGCCTCCCTGGAGTTGGTTTTGGCTGAAGGTAATTTTGCGTTTCATTGGATCCATGCTTGTGTTGCCTTCATTAAAAGATTTTTGATTTTCTGCTCCTGCCATTTTCGTCACCTGTGTTTGGGTCGTAACACGTACAGTATTCAACCCCCTCCACTGAGGTGATGATTCAAGGAGGAGAGGAGCCACTTGAAGTGTTTACAAAGCCTCCTGGATGCCTACCTAGGGAAGTGTTACGGGCATGTCCAACAGGGCAATCACAGACCCTAGCTAACCCACTTGGGACCTGTGTGGGCTGTTTATAGGCAAACGCCACTCTGGGCTTCCCACAGTAAATTCACAAAAGGGTAAATCAGCTGTGGGTTCTGCTTAGCATTAACATACATGGGTGGTCTGTGGGATAATTGTGGACTTGCCCTGCCTACTTCAAGCCACACCAGACTGACATCTACCTAGGGAGTCCTGCATGGGTATGTTTGGCCCAGTGACCCAAGCTTCTTTATAACTCATAAAATGGCATGTATGTATGCCATATATGACATGAAACTTGTTAGATGTAAAAAGTGAAGATTTTAAGACAACCAACATTAAAATCTTAGTTGCAAAAAACTCTTAAGCATGTTTATGGTGTTTTTATTTGTGCTTTTTAGTAGTCTATTATTTTTAGTGCTTTTGTTTTTGCTCATCTTTGTCATACCAAAGATGAACAAGATTGTGTACACAGGAGAGAACCTTCTTGCACGCCAACAGATTTGGCAAGGAGTTAAATATTCAATTCCAGCTGAGATAAGGAAGTCATACCCTAATGCACTCATTACTGTGTTAGTGGACTTCAATCATGCCAGCCTCTCATCTTATCTCACTGCCTTTGTACAGCATGATGGCTGTCCCACAAAAGAAAATAACATTGATCTGCTGTATCTAAACATCAAGGATACCTACATGGAGCTGGTTGAGCCACTCTAGAGGATTTTCAGTGTGAGTCCTCAAACAGGCAGGATCCTTGTTCTTGGAAAACCTCATGTCTGGTTCCCATACCAAAGGTTGTGGGACCGACTGAGATCAACAACTACAGACCAGTGGCCCTCCCGTCACACATCATGAAGACACTGTTTCTCCATTTTCTGTGACCACAGGTGGAGCACATGTTTGATCCCCTGGAGTTTGTGTTTGCCCACCAGAAATATCTAAGAGTGGATAATACAGTCCTTGGCATGCTCCATTTGATCCACTCACACTTGGATGTACCAGGTGTGTTATGGGTTTGAATTTTAGCTAGTTCCTGCTTTATTTCAAAAATCTGTGTCCCTGTGTTAAATATAGTTGGTCTTCCCTTGTTCCTGTCTGCCCTAATTGTTTGCACCTGTGTCTTGTCAGTCCTGTTAAAATATCTTGACTTGTCTTTCCCTTCCTCCCTGCTTGTTCACGTTGTCTGTTTCCCTGGATGTTGTTTTTGCTTATGAGGCTATTTTGAGTTGTTTTTTTTTCTGTGGGGGGTGGGAGGGGGGTTGTTTTTGGATTTCTGTTTGTGTTGCTCTTTTGCTTCATTAAAGAATATTATGTTTTGCATTCCTGCCATTCTCATCTCCTGCATTTGGGTCCTGTGACAATCTCTTTTCCTCATGACAAGGTGGATATGTGAGGATTATCTTCTTGGACTTTTCAAGGATATTTCAAACCAAGGAGATGGTCCTTGACTTTAGGAGGTCTAAGCCTCAGCTCTAGCCAGTCAACATTAGAAGGGAGGTCATTGAAAAGGTGCAAACCTATAAGTATTTAGGTGTGCACCTTGACAACAAACTGGACTGGTCAAGGGGCAGAGCCAGCTCCTCTTCCTCAGGGGGCTCAGGTCCTTTGACGTATGCAATGAAATGCTGCATGTTTTATCAGTCAGTGGTTGTGTTTTGTTTTGTGCTGCGGTTTGCTGAGGGTAGCATGACTGATGGGAACACTAGGCGACAGGAGAGACTGAGGTAAACTAGCTCAGTGCTTAGCAGGAGTTTGGACTCACTGGGGACTTGGTGGAGAGAAGAATCCACAGCACAGTGCAGGCCATCCTGGACAATGACAACCACCCCCTCCACAACATCTTGGAGAGGCAGAGAAGCAGCAACAGTGGAAGGTTCCCCTCATGACTTTCCCGCACTGCGGGACTAAGAGGAACAAGAGATCTTTTGTTTCCACAGCCATCAGATTATACAACACCCTGATGGATTCTAAATCAGTAATCTGACTATCAGAGCAATACTCCTATTTTATTCAGTATAATTTTAATGCGCTCAGATTTGAGGCACCCTTTAAAGTGCCTTAAAACTGTGCAATAGCCCCGTTCATATTGTACATGCTGTATCTACATACTGTATATTTTTAATGTTCATTCAGATTTCATATATGACAGTTCTGTTTTTCTCACTTTTTATGTGTAAATTTGCACTAGATTTATATTACATTTGAAATTTCTATTCTATTTTAGCACCTTAGTGTATATTCTATGGGGTAATAATACAGCTCAAATTTGTTATAAAAATGCAAACTGATGATGAAGAGTACAAAAATAACTGTTTCTTTACCGCATAAAAATATGCCAATAATAGTGCGTATTGCCTCAAGCATTAAACAAGGTATGGCTGTTTGGCAACCACCAAGTAGCAGGCAGCATGGTCTCTGTCACCAAGAGAAAAACACTGTGACACTGGAGGAGAGAAAAGAAGTGGAGAACGGCAAAATTCCTGTGGACACCCAGAAATAATCACTCTCTGCTGCATCACCCACACACCGAGTTCTGTCAGCGCAAATACAGCCACCCACTTGCTCTGTGTAGAGATCCGACAAACATTGCTGAGCCAAATTGACACAGTTGAGCAGATTTTTGGAAAAAAAAGTTTATGCCTGGTAATCGCAGAGTTGTCTGTGCAGCCCAAACACATTCTCTGACAAAAGTGCTTGATAAATAAGAAAGTTAGAAATGAAATAATAAATTCTAAAATGCTGATGAGAGCGTATGATCCCCGTCCCCAATAAATTGGATGACACTGGATTAGTGAACTTGGGTATTTGTTGTTTGATAGATCACTTAACATCAGAGTTGTATCCATGTTATCTTTTACTTCTGTGCTTAAGTGATAGCCTGGAGAAATAATTTTACTGCCGCTAGATTTAATTTACAAATTATCACAGAGTTGTTTAAATGTTTTTGACAGTGTGTCTACAGAAACGAAAACAAATGACAAATGTTTTACACAATGTCTGATTGTTTTGATTGCAGAACATTTGGCATTACATTTAAATGCATGGCCTTGAATCAAACAGTGTTGTTTTGCAGTATTAACCTTCTTGTTTCCTTCAAAAATAAGGTACAAAAAGTGATGAGTGAAGACTTCTAAGAAATGGACAAATCACCTCCAAAACATGACACATCATCAGCTGTAACTAATTTTCAATTGTGACTGTATTCAACATCAACCTCCCCAGAAGGATCCATTATTCCAAACAAAAAAGAAAAGAAAAAGAAAAATTGCAGTGAATTTTTTAAAATATACTGTAATGACCCCTCAAAGGCTTCCAAGACGAGTGGTTCCCGAACTGTTCTTTTATTTGAAGACTGCACAGGCACGATGTACAACTCAGTCACATCTAATCCATACACTTGATAATGAACTTGGTCTGCTCTGCAACAAACCTATAGCAGAGCACCCACACCAGTAAGATCACTGAAAATATTGCATTTTTATTTTGTCCTCTTTATATTTTATTGCTTTAATATACAACACTGTTTTGAATTTCAGGTCAGCAAGACATTCAAAAGGGTACAGGGTTCATTTAGTGGTAGTTAGAAGGTGGAAAGAAAAAAATTAATTATTTCAAATTATTTTAAACACAAAGTTAG
This sequence comes from Zenarchopterus dispar, assembly GCA_028564865.1. Classification (NCBI taxonomy): domain Eukaryota; kingdom Metazoa; phylum Chordata; class Actinopteri; order Beloniformes; family Zenarchopteridae; genus Zenarchopterus; species Zenarchopterus dispar. The sequence continues at coordinate 7,557 of JAOWBL010002908.1, read as the reverse complement.
CAGATGACTGGAACCATGGAACTCAGCATTCATGTTTTCATGGGAGTCAGAGAATCCAGAGTATACCCATGCAAGCATGTAACAGCTCTATGAGACAAAAATGAGAATCACCATGCCCCTCTGGTACCCTAAGCAAGACATTGTTTTAAAAAATCCCTGTCAAGCACTAGAAAAGGGCAGAGCATTCACATAAGTCATTTACAATTTTACTGTGCAAAAAGAAGCTTCATGTTGATGTTGAGGAGGCATAGACACCTCTGGATGTGGAATGAACAGCGCACAGTGAAAACATGAATTGTGGTCAGGAGAATCACCATTACAATATAAATTATGCTTTCCTTCCCTTATAAACCTCTCTGATTTAGCTGTGAGTATTGCCTATGTATTGAAGAAAAAGGTTTACCGCTACCAACTGGATTACAACAACTACCAAAAGGTACTGTTATCTGGTTTCCTGATCAACTTTGCTTTTCAAGAAATGTTCACTCTCTGATGTGTATGCACTCGATCTTAAAAGAGTGCCAAGAAGCAGCCTGGTCCATAGAAACTCTAATTTATGAAACATGTTTCCAAGCTGGTTTGCATTCTGCTCTTTGTGGTGGATTTTACTGGTAATTCTGGTACTTTTTAACATCTGTTATGGCGTATGTCCAGCTTATGATCAGAAAAAGATGTCAAAGATGTAGAAAAAGAGGACAATAGAGAGCCCAAATGGAAGACATTTTGGTGTTTTTTTCTTTTCATGTGGAGCATAAGATACCTGGGATGTAGGACTGATGAGCTTCATGTTCAATACGGCACAGCAGGGCTATCAAGTTTTTTGGGATGTGCTGAAGGAAAATGAGAGTCTATTTATGATACCTGGCATGGCTGCATGTCTCATCTTCAGCACACTTGCTAATAGGCAACAAATACAACACTCCAGTGGATTCCTATTGATGTTTGGAGAGTTTTAATATCCAAGTTTCTCACCTCATGTCCATTTTAATTTGTCTGTAATCATTTATTACCTGTAGTACTGTAAACCTGATGAAGATGTGCAATGTAATTTCATTTTTAAATTTAAAATTGAACACAACCAGGTCTACAGCCACAGACCTCTGCATTTTCTTGCATGATATTTATCTTGAGGTTTACCTTGAATAAATTCTAGACTTTGTTATGTCTGGACTTGTATTTTAAAGCCATATTGTCTGCTTCTCTTTCATGTTCAATTTTCATTATACTACTTTAATAATTAAATAAACTGATGCTCTGGATGGCATTGCATGTCTTCATTCAGTACTGCCACAGAATGAAGTAACACAAGTCAACATACATTTGTATAAACAGAGGTAGTAGAGCGAAATAATGCAATACAGTATAGAGTATGAACAGCTTAGATGAATTCATCTTCATGCATAGACCTGTGGTACTTTAGCAGCATGTTTTTCATGTCTGAGTTATCAACTACCAGGACCACTGTTGCCTTCACTGGCTAGATCTTTTTTCTGCTTCCTCCTAGGTTTTTCCAGCTTCTGGAATTGCTTCTTCATTGATCTTTCTGTCACGTGAGACTGCCACACATATCAACACACTCTTCTTCTGAGCTTGCCAACCACCATGATGTCTGGTTAGTTAGCCATGACCAATGTGTCTGTTTAAATCTGGATCAATGGGATCTTTGTTTTCTCACTTTCTACAGCCCTTGGAAGTGTCTCCCATGTTGATGCTAAGGCGTTCAACACATAATTGACACAGATGGTTACAGCTACTTGGTTACAGAGTCCCTTGTCCCTGCAAGCGTTTTACATGCTGATTTGACCAGCAGCATCTTTGCAGAGCCTGCAACTGCGATATAGTTTTGTGTGGTAAATGCCCCACCTCTTGCTTTACTGCTCTGGGTCTATTCTTCATGATAGGTGCCTCAGTGCTGTCTTTAGGATGATCCTTTTCTAGCCACTGGAAGGACTTCTCGACATCAGCTTTAATCTGGTGATGGGACATGCTGTCCAAATCAGCTTTATGGCTTCATTTATGTCTCACACTCATGTTTTGACAGTCATGTCGGTGGTAATTGGACTACTCTGGACTTAATGTATGTAATAAGTTGACTTTACCAATACTTTCAGGTTTCAAAGGTCTTGTGTAACTGAATCAAATTCATACACTATTTTGCATTAATTAAGCCTGATGATGAAAAGTGCATGTTTCAAGTCTGAACTTACACTGCAAAATGGTACAGGTTGTTAAACATGAGGTCTAAAGGTATTTAGTAGAGTTGTACAGCCAATGTATGGGGAAAAGAAGAAAATAAGTCATTTCATTCCTCATAGGAGGAAAACATAACCTACATCTTTGAAAAATGGTAACAATTGCTGACTCTTACCTCATGTGGCATGTTTGTGCTTTACAGTTTAGTTGGTCTGAGATGTTTAAAGCAAAAACATCAACTGAGCACAATAGTAAAACTTCACTGTGTCAAACCTATTTTGGAATAAAATGCCATTATACCTGAGAGAGATGTTCCAATTAAAACAGTGACAGGTCAGTATGTTTAACAGGTTTAGATATTGCTCTGCTGAGGCTCTTGTCAGACTGGAGAAGAAAATATGGAAGAGCAATAATAAGCAGGGAAATCAGACTGGATCCATCTTATCTTTAATGAAAATACAGTCATCTACTATGTCATGTACATGTATTGGAGGTCCAGAAAGAAAAAGTAAAAATGGGATCTTGCCTTTCAACTACCCAACACCAGAATGCATTATTGTCATCCAGCCTGTAGTTTTCTTATTTGTAAAACAGAATGTAACCAACAAATAACTGAGTTGCATTGTGTGAGACTCACAGAGAAACAGGGAGGGAGAATATGCAATATGTGTGACTGTGGATCTAATCGTCGGGAGCTGAGATTCACTTATCATTTTGAGATGTGTGTAGTAGGAGGACAGAGATGGTGGGTGGAGAGAGAGATAGAAGAGGTTGAGAGCAAGAACATTCTTATTTGCTCCAAGTTGCATGGCAAGTATTTTGCATTCTTGTGTTTGCAGAAATACAGATGCTTACTTGTGTTTTAGCAGGATTCACTAGTTCATGCTCAATATGGAATATGTCAAAAAAAAAAAGGCATGCTACAGAAGTCACTAAGACTTAGAGCTATTTTATTTTCTTTACACAACCAACATGGGAAAAAATGTTGGACAGTTTTGAGCAACTTTTTTTTAGTAAGTTGACGCCATTAGTTGACACTATGGACAGCTGACACAGAGAAAGTTCTCCTTTGTCGTTCTTAGCTAACTTATGCATGAGAGCTGCTGCATCACCACTTTTGTTGGGTTGGTGTCACCCATTATGTCCCACCATATTATGGATGGTTCAACGGAGAACAGCACATTGGGACCAATGTTCACTTCACCTCAATACGATGGAGTGAAGGGATGTAGGACTGCGACCATGTTAGTACCTGTTTTACAAATCTTCATACCACACATGACATTTTCTTCTCTAGTCTTTCTTTATTTTTATAGACAAACAAATAAGTGTTTTAAAGATTTGTTAAAGACAACACAATTGTTAAAGGCTGACGTCTTTGGACTTAAATACAAATACACTTCCAAATCACATACTTACTTTGAAGTAATTGGATGGCATTACTTTGGTATTCAGCGCTATTGTGAGGAAAACTTGAGTTATTTTCCACCAGGATTTGTCCTTTAACTCACACATCAAACATGATTCCAAAATTACCTTATTTAACCTTTGATAATGTTGCCAAAATAAGTAAGGTCTTTTCTGAGTGTTAAAAAAATTAAATCATGCATTTCTAACTTCTGTTTTGGACTAGGCTACTCCAATGCCTTATTAGCCCTAGAAGGCCTAAAATTAATCTGAACAGACTCAGTTGATCTAAAATAGTGCAGTTAGAGTTGAGGACTATCAGCTGAAGAGATACCGAGTCTTGTTAAATTTAGGATAGAATTAAAAATTCTTAGCCTTGCATATAAAGGCCTCAAGGGCCAAGATTTCTTCTAAAGCGCTCATAGTTCCAAATTATCCCAACAGAGCACTTCACTCTCAGACTGCAGGCTCAGCTAAGATGGTCTGTTTGGACATAAAATCAATGCACTTGAAATTGGAGTTTGTTCCTCTGGTTTTACCTTTGCGGGAAATTGACAGCATGAACAGCTGACAGTATATTTAAAGAAGCAATGTGTAATTTGAAGTCAAAAATTAAATTCATATTCCACACTCCAGTCAAAATGGGGCCAGTATAGCTGCACAAAGTGAGCTGGTCTACCTCTACATACAAAACGAGAAAACACATCTGCTCATCGATTCTGTTGTGCCAATTCAACAACAAATGTACTGCAAATCATAGCCCAAAATCTGAGAATCAACACACAGAATCAGTAACCAAGAAATTAAATCTCTAACCAACAGGGCAATATTTTTCTTTTCTTGCCATCATGTGTTAAACCACTTTCTGTTTCTGAACCATCTTTCTCAGTTGCACTTTTTCTTTTTGCAGTTACAATTCTGAAACAAGTGTCAAATTAGCACCATGTCAATGTACTGTGGACAGCTCATAAATTTGGCGTTGATTTAACGCCATGGCACCTTGACTTACCCTACCATCAAGAATGTTGAGCGAAACAAAAATCAGCAATTTACCTCTCCCAAAATTCTAACTTGGGAGCACTACCTTAATGACTGACAAGTTTAAGTATGCCCACAAACTGCGCAACTTGTTCAGGTCATCATGTTGTACTGAGGTCACTATGTTGCTCGGTACTGCCACACATGACCAAAACTGGTATTACAAGACTGCATGGCCCAAAGCCAGTTATTTAGCACGCTAACTGACATCTCAGAAGCCAAATACACAGTCATAATTCTTAAGACTTGACTGCACTTATTTCTTGTCATTCTATTATTATTTCTAGGTCATTTTGAGATATTTTAACTTACTGTCTTACATGTTGCTCCTTTAAATGTCCTGAGTGAAAATTGACTCGACTTTGAATGGACTGTAAAATTTGATGACCCGTTGCGTCGGAGTGCTCGACCTGTTCAACACTACATCAGTGCCTGCAGGGCTCGCTGCTGACTGATCAGTTACCTACTGTAGCACCCCCAGAGGTCAAAAGTATAGGATGTGCAAGACTGACATGCCAAATGAATGCAGGGCATGGGTGGCAGCCATGACATTGTTAACTCCAGGTCCTACGGCAAGATCATAAATGGTCACACTGGACAGAATTATTCAGGCATGTTTTGAATGACTAACCCAGCCCTTGCATCTATCCCCACATATCTAGTCAACCTCACCCTCCTCAGACTGATTTAGCTCAAAAAGAAACATCTTCCAATTGTGTCTGTCAAGGTGTCATATGACTACCAGTATGACTGGTTTAAGAAGGTAACCAGTGGCAGTTAAGTAAGCAGGGAGCAGTGGAGGAAGTCCAAACGGAATGCTCATCACATTGCGTAGAAGATTTGGGTTACATAATCTGACAAACCCTGACTGTCTGAGTTACTTCTTAAGGCGTGATCAAAGTAAATCAACTCTATTGTGGTGCATAATCACTATGGATAGGGATCAAAATGCATAATGCAGGAGCTTTAATACTGAAAAACTCAGATAAAATAATCGGCACCCTTCCAATAAAGAAAGAAAACAAAAGACCTAATAGTCACTAAAATAACTTGAAACGGAGGAGTAATAATAAGTTGCAATTTACTGAAAATTGACCAATGAAATGTCCTCAGATCTGTACTTGTTGTGCCATGACTGTCTGAAATGTTTAACAGTTAACAAAGCCTAAATAAAACATTGACT